>APFE030438076.1:4692-32811 GCA_000404065.3 Pinus taeda | reverse complement strand
GCCTTTATATTATTATTGTTAGGTTGGCTGGGTTATATTGTGACTCCTTAGACTCCTATATATAGAAAGGAGGTTTTGTCATCTGAATCATCAAAGAATCATTCATTTGTGTAATGTAAAGGAGGTTTCCCCCTCGAAGAGGCTGAATTCTAAGGCGCTGATCTATCTTTTTTATCTTTTTGTGAGCTGGTTTCATAACATATTGAAGAAGCGAGGAGGGTTGCTGAGACGACTCAGTACAAAAGACACTAGAAAGAAAAACAATGGAGCTAATGAGATGAATGTTGAACAAAAATAATTCATCTTAGATTTATTAAAACGATGCTAAACTAACACCAACATAAAAGAAATTTCAAATCACTCATTACATATGATTTCATCAATCTTTAACAATTTTATGCTCAAGAAATAGAAACCCTTTATAAATTTAAGGGGCTATCCTTCTTTGTAGGTAGGAGGATTTTTATGATCACAACAAATGATTAACTGGTGAAAAATTAGTTACTACTGACCAAATCTGAAAGTCTTATAGTCATCCAAGTATTACAGATAAGATTTGCAGTTGAGTTTTATTAGTTCTTTGTGATCATAGGTCCCACTTCTATGACAATTAAATCTTATATATAGTATGAAAAACAAATGATAGATGACTCAAGGTTACCTTAAGGTTATTCTTTAGCAACAAATTTATGGATTTGGTTTTTACTCTTGACTTCATCCACACATGCTTCCTTTTTATTGTAACACTATAAAATAACCATCATATGTGTAAACAAAAGCCTTGGTTTGGTTGACACTTCCGTAGGCAGAATGCCCTATTTCCCACGAGCGTCCATAGCCTCGACAGGTTAACATCTTAAACCTATTTTACATTGAAGGTGCTAGTCCCATGTTTCCTACCATTTTAGATTTAGATTATGAACATTGCTTTTGCAATTGGTAGATGGTGGAGCAATTTCAGAGAGCCCCTTAAAGGCATAGGATGATACCTTTCAGAGTGAATTTGATTACCTACATAATTTCTTGGATGCATAAGGTATTAATAGGTACTCAAAGGACATAGCATGAATGAGTCATTTTAATGTGAGATGGATCAGGCTAACCAAAGAATAACCAAAATACACTTAAAGTCCTACTAATCGTAGTTTTCATATATGATTTCACTTTTAAAGTAGTGTTCCACTATGAACAAAGACTTCATAAAATCTCTTGCAAGTCTTAATACAGATGCCCAGAGATCATGCTTTGGTGTTATGGTCATAGTATTCAAGTTTCCTTTTCATTGGTATCATTGTATGGACCTTTTAACTTTGTTTTAGTCCCCATAGTATGCATTCGTAACTAAATTTTGAGCAATTGTTTTGTATTGATAATTAGAAATCTATATGAATAAGAGAAATGAAATTCAAAACAAAGAAAAGGTATAATAGCTATGAATAGTTTTGAATTATTATTCAATTCAAATTTTATCAAAATGATTTCTTATATCATCTTCGTAAAATAGCAGTCTTAAAATAGATAAAGCATGAATGCATCCTTTTTAATAACTTAAGGAAAAAGGTGACCTGAATGGGAAAATTAGTTTTGCTGTGCTAAATTCCTCTCCAGAATATGTAAAAGTGCTTAAGGATTCATGAGGTTAATTGCAAGTTTTATCATGAATTTTTGAGTGTTTTATGTAAATTTCATGTACAAATTAACATACACAAAAGACTAAACAACAACATACAACATACAAGAACATCACCAAAATAGTATCACAATAGCACATGTGAAGGAGTTCACCCCGCATGGGCTACATCTCCTTGGTAACCTCTCTATTATGATCAAAACTGTGAATATATCAGTTTACAATGCTTAAACAACTTTGAAACCTACTCCAGTGGCTCCAAAATGCCGAAAAATGTTTGTCTAGCCCCTTCCTGCTCCTAAATTGGTAAAAAGCTGAAGAATTTAGGGCTTCCTCTAACTGTTGCACTCGACAATTTCCCCAAAAACTGGCACCATCCTACAAATTTTCTCCAATTTCCGTTAACTGAATGCCAATTCCACCAAATTCCAGGCAAATTTGTCGAAATGATTAAATGCCCAATGCAACCTTGTTTTTGAAAATTCAGGCCACATGGGGGCCACATGCTTGGGACTAAGGCCAAAAACTCGCTCTCGCCGGCCGGGCCCCACTCTGCTCCATTGGTAGTTCTATTGGGTTGCACACACTCAAGGACTACCCCCGCGTGGGTTGGCCCCTTTTCCGAATGGCACAAGACTTCAAGTTTAAATATATGCCACATGTGAATATGTAATAAGAAACATAGTGACGTGTCGGTAGTTGGAAAGGTTTCTTGGACGAAGGTTTGGTGTTCAACCCTCGCCCGCTCCATTTGGCCCTTAACACATTTTTGGTGGCCCCCATGCTACCATGTGGCGGCCTTCGATTGGGCCACATGGCAACCTGTGGTTGGTCACCAACCCACCAATGAAAATCGCCCAAATCAACACCAATGAAATCTTGCCACTTGGCACCACCTAATTTACTAGAGGAAAACAATTAATGCACAATCACTCTGCCATGTAGGCATGCCCAGTCAACACCACATCAACAGTATGGCCTACTGACTGAACTGTCATATTTTTTTTGTTGTTGTTGCAAAAATTCACATGTTTAGGATAATGAACATAACATGTTTCTGGGAGCATATAGAGTCTGTTTCGTGCAAAATGAGTAGTGCTAGATTCAATATGAATAGAACCACTCAATTGTTTATGTTCCACATTGATTCAACAAATTTGAGTTTTGAGCAAATTTTTGAGCACTTGATCACTCCTCCCCACTGGAAGCTTTTAGACCCTAAAAGATCGGTTTCAATTGTTTAGCAGGTAAGTGTACAGTTCCCTTACCTTTCCAATCTCGATCCATTTGGCCTTGAAAGGATTTTTTCCTTTGAGCCCCACTTAAAAGTAGTCCACACTCCCTTGTTTTCAAGACCTTGTTATTCTGTCAAGAATGGTGTCTTGTTATAGTTCGTCGAGGTATTCTAGAGAAAAATCTTCAATGGAAGGAATTTGAACATTCTCTGCTTGATTTTCAATCAAAGGAGGGTCATACAAACTTAAATTTTCCACATTAAAAACAACATAAATTTGCATATATGAAGGAAAATCCAACTTGAAGGTGCTGTCACCAATTTTTTCCAGAATTTTGAATGGACCATATCGAATTGGTTTTAGCTTTTTACATTCTCCTTGGAGCCTCTCTTTGCTAATGTGAACCCAAACATTATCATAGACTTGGAACTTGTGATCTACCTAATGCTTGTCGTGCCTTGACTTGCACTGGCCTTGGCTCTTTTCCAGTTGTTCTTGAACTCTTTGGTGTACCAATTGGATTTGTTCAATGAACCTTCTTGCTTTGTCCATGTCACTATGACCATCAATAGCATCATCCTTTCCAAAAATGAAATCCAAAGGAGACATAGGCAAGTATCCCAAACATGCTTAAAATGGAGATATTTGAGTTGAAGAGAGCTTGGCCCGGTTGTAAGTATGCTGAATGTAGTGAAAAATGTTCATCCCACAACGTAGGATGCTTGTTGGAATACCCACGAAGAAGATGTATCACATTCCTATTCACCACCTTTATTTGACCATCTGTTAGGGGATGAAATGTTGTACTCTTTTTCAATTTGGTGTCCATGAATCCCCACAAAATTGACCAAAAGTTCCCAACAAAGTGAGAATCTCGATCACTAATAGTGGATGTGGGCAATTCAAAATGCACCCATACATTCTGAAAGAATAACGGAGTAGTTTGTTTAGCTGCAATTTGCTTTTTACATGGCATCAAAATACACATTTTGCTGAACTTATCCACAACTACATACAACTAATCATGACCTCTTTTTGACAATGGAATAGCTCCTACAAAATCCATAGAAACACTCTCTCATGGTCGTGAAGGTGCTGAAAGTGGTGTGTACAATCCTAAATTCCTATTGCTAGGCTTACTGTCTACACATAATGAACATCCTTTAATAAAACATGACACACTTTCAAGCATACAAGGCCAATAACAATACCTCTGTAGATGTGCCATCATCTTACTTACACCGAAATGACCAGCAATAAGAGAAGTATGTGCTTCTCTTATGATGTTGACTCTTTCTCCCCGTGGAATACAAATCTTACCAAGATGGTACAACAAGTTATCATGCATATGAGAATCCAATTCCTCTACTTGGTTACGGTGACTCAGTTTACATAAACACCCTAAAAGTCATTGTCTAATGCATACTGCTTAATATAACTTTCATGCAAAACATAACTATGCTTGAGTAAAGTAGTTGCACTAATAATAGGCCTAGAAATCATATCAACAACTTTATTGTAGATACTTTCTTATACCTTATCACCAAGTGGAATTTTTGAAGAAAACCCATCCATCAAAAGTGCCTTGATTGCTGCAACTTAGATTGAGATTGCAAGTATTACAATGCTTGATGATCAATGTGAATGTTTGTTCCCTTACCTGTCAAGTAGTGTTTCTACCATTTTCACACTTTGCACCAATGCATAAAATTCCTTGTCATATGTATGTTAATTAATCACTGCAACATTGAAAGTTCTGAATGAAAACATATAGGCGTAGTCACTAGCATCAGTTTAGATCTCAAATGACTGTCTCAAGTCTGGAAGTGAAAGTAGTGGGGTTGAACTGATATTTTCCTTCAGTGTATCAAAGCCTTTTTCTATTTTCCTCCCCATTGAAAAACCTTTTTCACACTAGTCAATGCATGCAAAGGAGTTGCTATAGAAGAAAAGTTAGCAATGAATTTCCTCCAATATTGGGCTACTCCCAAAAAAATTCTTACCTCAGTGACTATCTTAGGCCTTGACATATTCAAAATGACATCAACCTTGGAGGGATATATTTTCAGCTCATCCCCTCCAACAATATTACCCAAGTAAACTAAAGAAGTTTTTCGAAGCTCACACTTTGACATTTGTAAATACAACTGTTCTTTATTTAAGACATCAAGTACTTTTCTCACATGCATGGCATGTTCATCATGAGATTTACTAAAAATTAAGATGTCATTTAAGTAGACTATAACAAATTCATCAGGAAATGGCCTCAACACATCATTCATCACACGCATGAAGGTAGCAAGAGCATTACATAAACCAAAAGGCATAAGTAGCCATTCAAACAAACCTTGTTTTGTCTTGAATGTTGTCTTCCAAATGTCTCCTTCAACAATTCTAATTTGATGGTAGCCACTCCTTAAGTCAAAATTAGTAAACCACTTTGCATCTTTCAATTGATCAAGTAAATAATCTATTCTAGGCAGTGGGTAACGATTCTTTATTGTAATCTTGTTGAATGCATGAAAGTCCACACATGTGCCATGTTCCATCTTTCTTTGGCACCAAAACAATACGTGACCCACATGACGAAGAACTTAGCCTGATGATCCATTTATCCAACAACTCTTGAATTTGCTTTTTAATTTCTGCACTTTCCATCACTGACATCCTATACATGCCAATGTTAGGAAGAGGACAATCTTGCTACAACTGTATTTCATGTTGGATTCCTCTCTTAGGAGGAAATCCGTTTGGTTCCTGAAAAATCTCATCATATTGGTTAACAACATCAACCAATTCAATTTCAATCTTGAGTCACAACCTTTAAAATATTCATTATCGATATCATTCTTTGGTTTGATCATTAGAAGCACAAAATTATTGCTAGAATGTACTAGTCTTTTCATTTGCCCCGCATTTACAAGTGAAAGATTTAGTTTCTTACTATGGGCTCTTACAATGTATTCTACTCCATATTGTAACAAATGGTATTTGTTTTCATGTCTATGGAAGATAGCTTTTCTGTCATGGAGATGTGGATTGCCTAAAACTACACCACATATGTCTAATGACACAACGTCAAATTCCACTTCATCTATGACCGTAATGGCGAATTTTAGTCTACACTTTCTAGTTACTAGCAATTGTGCATTGTCACACACCTATCCTAATGGATATGGCTTATGAAGTGGAATTGTTTCCAAGTGTAAACTTTTGACAATGTTTGCAGAGATGAGATTGACTTGAGATCCACTATAAAAAAGAGTATCAATTTTGCTATGTTTTGAGATTACCCTTATGTGGACAAGTTTTATCCTCTTCTTTTCATTTGGAGTCTCATTGGGTAAATTTGAAGTACTAGTGCTAGCAATGGAGTCCTTACCTTTTACCTCCATGGATGTGATTTTAGTTTCATCACCCGAATCAAATCACAAATCTTGTTGAATGGTTGCAATTGTCTTTTGTTTTCCCTTCTTGTTGAATTTCTTTGGTTTCATCTCAGGATGAAGCTTCCAACAATATTCTTCATCATGACCCTCCTTTTAACAATGCTTGGATGCTAGTTTCTCTCCTTCCTTCTTAATGGATGCATTTTTCTTTCCTGTCCCTTTGAAATCCTTTTCTTTTCCTTTACCCTTAAATGGATTTTTTCTACCCTCTTCTGGAATATTTTCCCTCTTTCTTCTAGATGGGTGGCTTGCATGCGAACCTCATCTAGACTAGTGGGATTAAAAATAAGGATACTATGCCTTAGGTATTTGTATAAGCCCCCTATATACTTCAAAAACGTGTCTCGTGATTGCAAATCTACACCTAACATTAGAGACCTTCTAAATTATTGGGTGTAAACTTGCATATTTTGACCTTTAAGTTGTCTAAAGTTCCGCCAATCCATGATGGCTTTCTGCATATATTCTAGAGGGTAAAACTCTCTTTTAATTGCAGCAATGAAATAAGAGCAAGAAATTGAGATCTTACCATGTTTTTTTTTTATCTCTTCCATATTAGTGTTGCACGCTCCAGTCTCAAGGACGCTAGCTAAATATTTGTCTCATCATCTTGAAGGTTTTTAGTTCTACAATAGACCTCCAACTTACGAACCCAATTGTCAAACTTTTCTGCATTCACTTCACCATTATACATAGGTAACTCAAATTTAATATCAAGTTTTAACAAGGGTGTTTTACCAATTCATTTTGAGGTATGTTGACGAGTATGAGTAAGGGTTGTATTAGTGAGGATGATTTTTTCTGTGAAGATGAAGATGAAGATGAGGTGGATATGGTGGAGGTTTACCTCCATTTCCATTATCTCCTCCTCCTGAAGAATCTTCTCCTTTTGGAGGCTTGGAGTTTTCACCCTGCAGTCTTGTATTCCTCTCTTCATAGAGGACTTTCACCATCTCTGTCATGTCAAAGAAATCCTTCCTAAAAGCCTTCTCATCCTATGACATATTTGCAGGCTCTCTTTCATGTGACATGCTTACTAAAGCTTCAACTACAATTTGAGGTAGAAATGGTGGTGGATATTGTGACAATCTTGCTCTCCTTATCTTTGTCCCAACCTAAGGACCTTAAACCAACTTTCCTTCTCCTCTCTTGAGCTTTAACCTTGTAAGCATCACATTCACTCGCAAACAGTTAAATCCTCCTTTCATAAAGAAAACCAAGAGCTATGATACCAAATTTGATTTGAATGAGAAAAATAGTTTTGTTGTACTAAATTCCTTAAGAATATGCAAAAGTGCTTAACGATTCATGAGGTTAATTGCAAGTTTTATCATGAGTTTTTGAGTGTTTTTATGTAAATTTCATGTACAATTAACATAAACAAATGACTAAACAACATCATACACTAGACAAGAACATCCCTAAAACAGTATCACAAGAGCACATGATGAAGGATTTCACCCCGCTTTGGCTATGTCTCCTTGGTCCACCTTCCAATGGCTTGGCCCTCTCTATTATGCTAAAAAATGCGAATACCTCAGTTTACAATGCTCAAACAACTTTGAAACCTGCTCCAATGGCTCTAGAACGCCCAAAAATGCATGTCTAGATTCCTCCTACTGCTGAATTGGTCAAAAACTGAAGAATTTATGGCTTCCCCTAGCTCTTGCACTATTCGCTCTATAATTTCCCCAAAATCTGGCACCATCCTACAAATTTTCCCCGATTTCCACTAACTGGGCACTGATTCCACCAAATTTCGAGCGAATTTGTCGGAACGATTAAAATCCCAATGCGACCTTATTTCTAGAAATTCAGGGCACATGGGAGGCCACGTGCCTAGGGCTAAGGTCAAGGGTCGACCCCTGTCGTTTGGGCCTCCACTTTGCTTCGCTTGTGGTTTTGTGGGGTTCCATGCGCCCAGGGGTTGGCCCCTTTTCCGAATGGTGCAAGACTTCAAGTTTAATTACATGCCGCATGTCAATATATAATAAGAAACATAGTGGCGCGTCAGTAGTTGGCAAGGTTTGTTGGATGGAGGTGTGGTTTTTGACCCCTGACTGGTCCATTAATCCCTTAACATGTTTTTGGTGGCCTCCATACTGCCACGTGGTAGCCTCCATTTGGGCCACATGGCAGCTTGTGGTTGGCCACCAACCCACCAATGAGAATCGCCTAAATTAACACCAATGAAATCGTGGCACTTTGCACCTCCTAATTCACCGAAGGAAAATAGTCAATGCAAAGTCACCCTGCCACGTAGGCATGCCCAGTCAAAGCCACATCAATAGTACGGACTACTGACTAGACATTCATATTTTTTTTGCAAAAATTTGCACTTTTAGGAAACAAATAGAACACGTTTTTGGGAGCATATGGCTCCGTTCCACACAAAACAAGTTGCATCAGATTGAAGATAACGAGCACTACGTGGTCGTTCAGGTTCCACACCAATTTGACAACTTTGAATTTTGAGAAAATTTTGGAGCACCCGATCAAAAGGAAAAATGTCATCAAATACTCCCCTAAGTGTTCCATTCGGTTGATGAAGATGTCTTTTCCACTTTTGAAAATATTGTTCCGGTATTTAAGCATCCCAAATGAATAATATCCTTGAATCCCTCTTTTCCTTACAAAATAGAAAATTGTTACCATAATTCTCGATATTGGTTAGATGAAATATGGTACTAGATAATTGGTATGCAATAGTAGATGATGTTGTTATGCAATCATTTCCAACTTTACCTACAATTCCAAACATAATGGTCATAACTTGCTTCATTGAAAAGAAAAAATAGAAACATATCTAACTAAAAAGAAATAATAAGTGGGAAAGCAAAGTAATAGTTGAACCACGTTGCAGCTAGAAATAAGACTGTGTTGCAATCTTCATTAAAATAATATGCAGCAGAAAGAGACCCCAACAAAAATATGAAATAAGAACATAGATCTCCCATTTTCAATTAATTACTTTTTAGCTATAACATCCCCACTTATTGAAAACAAATGAAAAATATGCTACACTATATGTTATAACTAAACTAACTACTATATGCAACATTTATTTATTATCCTACTCTACTTGAGAAAAATAAATCCCTCTCAAGTATAGGATTGTTTCCAATATAACCATGTGTGTAACAAGTATAAAAATGAATTCATACTCAAGTTTAGAATATAATCTTCAATGCATACTTGAGTATGAAGAACCAATTGCTTTAATGATGATGTCAAGAAGTAAGGAAGAATAAAGGAGTGGTATGGCCTTACAATTGCTTAAACCAACTTTCAACAAAATCAAAATGCTCTTGGTTTACCTCGTTATTTGGTTCATTTAGCATATCCTCTTTTACTGTGCCATGTAGATATTCTATTATGAGATGAATATTTTCTTGTGTGCTTAGAGGATCCACATATAGGCATGAAGAAAATTCTTAAATCTTAGGTTCTAATGGTTGCTCTCCATTTGATTTGGTCCACGATTATTTAGTTTCCTTGACAGGATTGCAAGGGTGAAATTCTTCTTGTGGATTTGGTTCATGGATTTGTTGTTATTCTTCTTGGGAAGCATATATCACAACTGCTGCTAGAATTTGAGAGAGTTTTCCAAACTCTTGATCATCCTTGAATATTTCTTTGCTGGTTGTTAATACCTGTCATGAACATGGATTAGTGGATGGAATTATTATTAAAAATCCTAAATAAATAAGAAGGAAACGCACTTGAAACAAAGGCAAGCAAACCAATCATGTACTCAAAGTTCCACCATGCTACTAAGACCCTACTGTCACCAGGTTATCTATTCACACAAGTTAGGCTTCTCTTCTTTCCATGAATCATTCTAAAGGAAAACACACTTGAAAAGAAAAATGAGGCTTTAGATCCTACCTTTAATTCTATGCATATGAAAAAGAAACTAGAAAATCAATTAGAGACAACCAGAATTTGGAGCGACCCCACCATAGTGGACGCGTGGCTCTTCACTCACGTATTATCATCTATCTTCACCCTCTAGTTTCCCTGCAACTAAGATCACACTGAAAACTCGTGAAACAAAACTATGCTCCAATTCCTTTAGCACCTCCCGACAACGATGCCAAAAATGTTGGTGGAATTATATGTATTCTAATTCTAACATTTAATTATCAAATTCAGGATCGTAAGACTTAGAGATGAAAGCACCTGAAATGCATGATTAGAGCCTATTATAGCCTATGCTAAGAATTAACACTAGAAATAACCAACCACTAAGGATTATCACTTGTCATTGGACTGTGGGACTCTAATGTTTATCAAGTTTTGAACCACAATCTTTCATTAACAATGTTCATGTGGTTTTATACATGAAGCTTATTAGGCCTTGAGAATTGAGCGGTTTTAATCCTATAGTGATGAAAACCCATTAAACATGTTGCAGAAAAGTAAATTCTGATAACTATAAGAAAAAACGTGCGAGGCAAGTAAAGAAAACAAGGCAATAAACTACAAGAAATGCATTAATAAATTATCAAAAATAAATGGTAAGCATGCTTAGAGATATTGTAGGTTCTTATTTGTTGTAGGAATATTTTATCAAGTAGTTGCAAAGCTCCAATCAATTAAAGAATCATAAACTACAAATTACATATTTATTTAATACTCTATTCTAGTACATAACCTAGTAGCGAATTAAGTGTAGAAAGACTAGAATTTGAAATTTTGAATAAGTACCGAATTAAGTACGTAAATTCTGTAAATTGAAATTCTGAATATTAAAACGTGTTAAGAAACCAATTTAAATTCATTTGACTCTTTAAGCCTGAGAGAAATCAATTTGAATTTGATCATAATGCATTCTACTTAACAGATCTGAAAATAGAGCAATAAATCTAACACTATGTGAAATACAAATCTAATGAAAGTTTGAAAATAACATAAAAAAAAATATGCAATCAAATAGAATTCGCTTCTTAAACATAAAGAGAATTACTAAACACTAAAATGAAAGCATGAAAGTGAATAGATCTAAGTTTTATCTAACATAAATTCATTGCAAAATAAAACTAAATTGCTAGATGTAAGACTAATCTACACACATGAGACATAGCAACACTTACCCACACTAAGGGGCCCTTCCCAGGAGGTTAGTGTTGCTAAGAAAATCTCAAATCAAGCTAAGAAGATGTACCACAATTCAACAACCACCAATTTTTTATTCTCTTCAAAAATCTCCGTTACAAATTAACTCTCTAAATCTCTCCAAAAAATAATCATTGATCTCCTCTATTACAATAATGAACAAACTCCTTTCCTCTGTCCTTTGAGGATTTATTTATACATAAAATCCATTGAGGAATGATAAGATCCAATCACCTAAACTTAGAAAACAAATTTACAACTTTGGAGGAAAATATCATAATTATGATTTGTGTAATTTTATGCAAATTGGTGTTAAAGAACCAACCATATATTCTCGACCATGATGTATTTTGGGGATATGTTTCTATGGAGCCTAAATTTTTATATTTTAAACAAAAATGTCTCTTGGAATTTCCTTATTCAATTCCATGGCCTTAGAAATCATGCCCAAATATGGCTGTTTAGATTTTTTGCCAATCTGGGTTTTGCAAAATTTTTGTACAAAACTGCTTCAAAGAATCAATTGTAACTTTCAAACCATATTTAATTTTTGGGAACAGTTTGAGATAAACGTAAATTTTTAGGTTTTTCAAAAACCCATTTTTCGAATTCTTGATATTCACCATCATATGCATGTGCATAGTGGTAGAAAATGGAAGTTTCAAAATTGTTACATATTTTTGGTTGTAACATAAATCATGTACTAGGATCCGAGCATATTATGTCCATGTGGCACCTAATTTACCATGCTAGAGAAAATACAAACATATTTTATAGTTTTGATTTCTGCCGCTCCCCTCTCCCCCACCCCCCATAAGTGCAGAATTAAGTACCCAACGCTGAACTAATATAGAGATAGAAATTTTCGTAGTGGAACATGCTCCTTGGCCACATAACCACATCAGTAAAATTTCATTGATAAAACCATATTAAAAATTCATTTAATCATTAAAAATACAAGAAAACATTAATAACTAACCACAAGGTAAAATGAATGCATTTAGTGAAAATTGGCAATATAATAGTTACGCAATATGTTGTAAATGTATGAATATGGCTTATAAATGAAACACTTGGATAGCCAATATGATAACATATCTAGGTCTCAAAAAGGAGTCAAAGAGGTTGTTGGGCCTAAGAATTATCCTTAAAATACACCCACTTTCACTCCATTCACACATTTTCTCACCTCTATTCCGCCACCATGTCACCACATCAACTTCACTCTCATCATTAAATGGGTCACCATTGTGTTTTCCAAAACATTATTAATTCTTAGTATTTTTAAGTGAATTTGTGGTTGAACTTTAGAAAATAACATCCATATACTTATACCTAACAATTAGAATGAGTTGGTTGACATGTGTAGGTACAAAGGAAGCTTCCAAGACATCTTTATGTGGCACTATATGTTCAAATTCGAATTTGAGGAGATCATGGACCTCATGGAGGAGATCATGGAGGATAGGGTTATGTGTCACCATTGGTTGAGAAATATGTGGATCAAAGGAGGGAATAGTGGATCTACATTTATGAGTTTGTTATCATAGCTTTTGTATAAATAAGAGTGTTATCTCCTTCATTTGTAATCTTAATCTTAATATTCATTTGTAATCTTAATATTTTTAGAATCTTAGAACCTAGTCCTTGATTGTAACCTAGTAATGTTAATCTAGATATAATTTAGAATAGTTTTGGTTAGGATCATATGAGATTTTAGCCATTGTACTTTGAAGATTAAGATGAATAAAATGGAGCTTCTTTGATCCTCTACATTTGACTTCTCTTGTGAATCCTTGGAAGGATCCCCATTGCCTAGCAAGTACACTTTTGTTTTGGTAAGCTTTTATTTTATGTTTGTGAATTTCATTAGATTAAATTATTAGGTTCATATGTTGGAAATATTAATGAATGACCTTTCGTAAGAAAGTATTAATGTTTCCTTCAATGAATCTGATTTGTTATTTAATGTTTGATTTCATTAGTTTAAGTTTCTGATTTATATGGTTGAGATATAAACAAATCGTCTCTTGTAAGAGAGCTTTAATATTTCATGCAATCAATCAGAATTATATTTAAGAGCTTTAATTTCATTAGTTTAAATAGTTGATTAGAAATATTAATGAACAGTCTCCTGTAAGGGAGCTTTAATATTTCTTCACCTAGCTTAGTTTAGTATGTCTTTAAGTCCATATATATTGGATGATCCTCAAAGTTTACTACCTGCATTGATAGTAAATGAAACTTTAATTTGCATCCGCATTTTAGACCCAACAAGGGTCACAATATAATCAGAGCCTACATAACAATAATAATGTAAGGGAAAAGCAATCCCAATAGTGGGCTTCTATGGGGCACAACAATAACAATATGGGCGTTACATGGGCACAACAATAACAATAAGGGGGCTACACTAACAATAACATTAAGGAGGTTACACTAGTATTATAGGGACCTAACATGACCCTCTCCCTAAAAAAAATGTTGTCCTCAATGCTTGAGTAGTTTTGGATGCTTATGTATAAAATTCTCATACTCCCATGTGGAATCTTTAATGGGTAAGTTCTTCCACTTAATGAGATACTATAAAATTTATCGATTCTGTAGCTGTTGGGTTCTTGTTTCCATGATTTCTTCAAGTTCTAATATGAATTTTCCTTCTTTGTTAAGTTATGGCAATATATTTTGAACTAGGAGCTTGTCATTGATAACCTTCTTTAAGCATGAAACATGGAAAACTGGGTGTATTAGGGAAGATCCAAGCAACTCCAATTTGTATGCCATAGTACCAATATTTTGCAACATCTTATAAGGCGCATAATACTTGGGTAATAATTTATTATCCTTCTTCGCTTACTTGAGGGACATTTGTTTGTATCTTTGTAGCCATAAAAATACCCAGTCACCTATGTCAAAATTATTTTAGTGTGATGTTGATTTACTCGTTATTTCATTTGATTCTGCGCTAGAGTGAGTTTATCCTTTAAGAGTTGTAGAAATTTTTGTTAATGCTCAATATGATATTCCACTACTTGAACCCTAGACTTTTCTCTTAAAAATGATGTGACGTACAATGGATTGTATCCATAAAGTTCCATAAATGGGGTCATTTTTGCTATAGTTTGGAAGGAATGTTATACCACTATTCAGCCAGAAGTAACTACTTGACCCATTGTGTTTGTTTATCAAATACAAAGCAATGAAGATATCCTTCCAAACATTTGTTCACTATCTCAGTTTGCCTGTGAAATTGAGGATGATAAAATAAGCTATGAGCTAATTGAGTACCAAGACAAGAAAATAATTTTGTCCAAAAATTTCCAGTGAAAATGGGATCTTTGTCACTTACAATAATATTTGGGTTTCCATGTAGCTTTTGAATTGTTTCCATAAATGCAGTAGCAACTGTATTGACTTTAAAAGGATGAGATAATGCACAAAAGTGTGCATACTTGGTAAGTCTATAAATTACCACCATGATGATACTCTTTCCTTCAAACTTGGGTAAACATGTGATAATATCCATTGAGACCTCCTCCCAATGCATATTTGGAATGGCTAAAGTTTGTAACAAAACTGAGATCTTAATTGTCTCAACTTTATTTTGTTGGCAAACCAAACATTCTACCACAAAATTCTAAATATCATGTTTAAGGCCATCCCAAAAAAATTCCTTCTTGACCCTGTAGTAAATTTTTAAAAATCATGAGTGCCCTTCAAAGGGTGAGGTGTGCAATTCCAAAAGAATCTTTTGTTTGATTTAGGAATTATTACATAGATATATGTGATCTTTGTACCATATTGAATCATTTTTCCAGGTAAATGTATTAGATGTACTAGGATCTTGCTGCAACTTTTGAATGAGTGTCCACACCTCTTCGTCATTCTTCCATTCATCCCTTGCTTCAGTTATCTAACCAGTTTCAATAATAGAAATGACATAGAGAAATGCTTCCACATCCTCATCCTTTCTTGAGAGTGCATTTGCAACAATATGTTGCTTCCCTTTCTTGTAGATGATTTCAAAGTAATAACCCAACATCTTTGTGACCCATTTTTGCTAATTCTTTGAAGATAATGTTTGTTCCAAAAAAGTATTTAAGACTATCTTGATTTTGTTTACCTTGAAGTGTCTTCCCATTGGGTAAGGTTGTCATTGCTTTAGTGCATATAGCATTGTCAACATTTCCTTCTCATAAATAGGTTTGTGTAAATACTTTCCCTTTATTGGACGACTTTCAAAAGCAATGGGTTTTCCTTCTTGCATTAGAAACACCAATTCCATTTCCTGAGGCATCACATTCCACAATAAAGGTAATTTTTAAGTCTGGTGTAGCTAAGACCAGTGCTTGACGCATTTCCTCTTTAACATTTTCAAATGAATTAATTGCTTCTAAAGTCCAAGAAAATGCATCTTTATTCAGTTTTGTTGTTAGGGGCATTGCTATTCTCCCATATTCCTTAACAAACTTAAGACAATACTCGAGAAATCCTCGAAGATGCTTGAGGGTTGTGGGTGTTAGTGTCTATGAGTCACTAGTGATCAAATGTACTCTTTTAAAATTGTTGATTAGGGTATTAGGTCAAATCTTTATATTTTCAATAGGTTTTCAAATAAAAAATTGGTCACTAGTTAGTATGCCTAGGTATGTTACTACTCCCTTCATTTCATGGTAAAAATGCCATCTTGGTAATGCCATCACTCCTTGTGATGAGTCATCAGTAAAATGTCTTGATCACCATCTCAGTCATCATCTCATGGTTAGTCATATTGCAAGGTTCAAGGTTCAAATAATTAGTTCATAGATCCATTAGGTGTCATTATTAGGTCAAGTCATCAAAAAGGTCATAAAAAGAGTCATGACATCACCTAGGTAATCATTATGGGAGTAGTAATTAGGGAGAGTGATCTAAAATTATTTCTAAGGTACATTTTATTGTCTATGAAGATGTAATTATTGCATACTAAAGTTCAAAATTGTAGTACACTAGCCTATCAAGTCATTTGGCAAAAAGAAAGTGGTGTCACATCGCCACCCAAGGAAAATTAACCTCTAGCCTATAAAAGGACCAAAAAATAACACCTTTTGTTCATTTCACTCTCATGATGCATCTATCCATCAGAAAATAGCATTCTAACCCTCAGAGGATTGAATTTTTGCATCTAAGCACCATTTAACCTCCCTTGCTGCGTTTCTGGCAGCGCTTGTTGCGCTTCTGGAAAAAGTGCACGCTTTTGGAAAAGGAGAAAATCATCCATTGCAGAGGTTTTCTTCATCAAATTACAGGTCCAACACATCATCAGCAAGTAAGTGAAATTCATTCACTCCTCCTTCATCCTTCCTTTGATTAGTTTTCTTAGCAAGAGTCAATGAATCACTCTCTCCTAGGGTTTTGCTGCACTTTTGGTCTCCTAGTCATTTTGCTTCATTGATGTGGTAAAACCCTTAATTTTTATGCTCAAAAACCATCCCACATACTCCATATACCTCCATTTACCTTTTCCCATGCCCATTTCCCTCATTTCCCTCACTTCCCTACAAACCCTAGCCTATACTACACTTCCTAGGTTAAGATCATGTTTTCAAGTTTTTACCCTTTTCACCTCCTTCATTTCCCAAATTTCCACCTTCCTACCCTCCCTAACACCTATTCCTACCCCACAAAATTTCCCCAAGAATTTAGAAATCCCTTAACCCCTTCATTTCCCTCCCTCTACAAGTAATAGTCCCAAATCCCCTATTTTCCTAAAACCAAACCCTAATTTTTTCCCTCCTAGTGAGCTACGGTTTTACAATGGAGACAAAGACCACAACCACTGACAAGAAGAAGTATAAAGGAGGGAAGATAATAATATTTTAGCACACCAAAGTCCAAGAAATCACGGCTTCACCATTCCTCAAGAAATCTTTCCTAGATGTGGGCTGCGTTGGTTTCTATGAGAAGATCCAAGAAGTAGCTTTCAATGTCAACTTGAAAAGCATATATGCCACCAGTTTTAGTAGGGATAAGGCCATCATAGCAGGGGTTGAATTCACTATTTCAGTAGAGGCCATTTCCATAGACACTGGGATTTCTAACCATGGAGAAGTCTAGTTCAAAGGGATGGACCTAGACGTTGAAGACTACAAACAATTTTTGAAGCCACCTTACAAAACTGCTCCATTGCATATTTTTCGCTTCAGACACTTTCTTGACAAGTATGCTCCATTTATGAAGATGGTAATGAAGTAATTTACCTATTAGGGTAGGTTTTCAAGGCTATATCAGTATCACATAAGACTACTCATGCATTTCACAACCATCAAACCTCTTAACCTATCTCATTACCTATACATAATCTTGGTCAAGATGACAGAGAAGGTATAGAGAAAAGGGAAAAATCACCAAGAAAACCTGTTTCATCATGGCCTGGTCAAAATTATTGTTTTTCATTAGTTTTCATAGATCAATTTATCTTTGGAGGAATTCATGTACTCAACTTCTCTTTTCCGTGCTACTAGTCAACCTAGCAGTCAAAGTTCACAATTGGAGAAATCACCAAGACTTCAAGAAGTTGGCTCTACAAGAAAACTAGTGAAAAGGACACCTAGGGTAGAGGTGACAAAAAGATATAGCATAGGTAAGAGGCTTGTGTTTGCTCCTGACGGTGTAGAAAGAGTGCAACCTCCTACTGTTGGACAAGAAGCATCAGGACATCATCATGATGCACCTTTTCATGAAGAAGAATAGGTACATTTTGATACTCACATGGCAGAACTAGAAGGGCATGAGAATGACAAGTAACATGAGAAAATCATCCAAGAGAAAGAGGTAAAAATTTGAGAGCTTAAGGATGACTTGGAAAAAGAAAAATTCATGATTGCATTCTTATAGCAGGAGAACATGCAACTTAAGGTAAATCGGTTTTTGCTTTCTAAACCTAGGGTTGATTTGGTGGAAGATGATGATAAAGGTAATATTGTGGTATATATTGGGAGGCTTTAAGATAATGGGTCTTAGATCAATCCAAGGAGGCCAAAGAACAGAGGAATGAAAAGAAAGGAAGCACTAGGGAGTAAGCCATCTCCTCCACTAGGTTAGCAAGACTTTGAAGACACCATTGCAGCAGAAATTGAAAAGGAAAAGGAATATTGGCTTGAGAAGGTCAATGAAAACTTGGAGATGCTTATGAGGAAGGCTAGCAGGGACACTAAGCTATATAGAGACACGACTAGGCACTACTACACCAGGAACTAGATCAACAAGATCAGGGTTAGAAATTTGAAGAAGAAATTGAAGAAAACTCTAATGAGGCTAAGGAAGAGGGACAAATTAGATTTGTTTTCTGATTCTTGACTGATTTCTTACCCTACCATTCATTAGATTGAAGGAGAAACTCAAAAACAACTTTGGAGAAAGTTTTGCAAATTTTGAGTTTTATGGATTTTTGGAAATTTTACACTGCAAGAAGCACAACAAAAATTTCCTGTGCTTTTTCCCGAGGCCACCAAATAACAAAATCCTACATTGTTATATTCCTTTTGACTTGTACATGGCAAAAATGTCACTTGTAAGCCATCTTAGCTTCCAGTTTGCAAGAAAAAGTAAAAAAACATGCTAAAAAATGGGTTTCTGCCACTGTTTTGACCCCCTTGCTATGCTTTTGGAGCAATCTTGGGAAAGCTCATTTTTCTCAGACTTAGAGAGGTAATTTTGCATGCTTGAAGGCTATAAATACAATTAGGCATCCCAATATTTCCTTGGATCAGGAAACGTCACTCAAAAATGCCCTCAAACAATTCGCTGCACTTCTGTAAAATTTGCTGTGCTTCTGAAGGAATTTGCTGCGCTTCTGTCAGCAAGTGCAAATTTCAAATTTCTTTGGTCAAAGTCAAAGTTTGTTGATGAAATTGTATCTCCTCTAGGGTAATATTATGATGTAATTAGATGTCACTGAGCTTGTAAATGTCAAATTAGTGTAGATTCATGCTCATTAAGGCTTGTAAAGTCAATAAAAAGTTGGTTTTAGTCTATATAGGGAGTTGGTTTCTAACCTCCCTAGTCTTAGGTATGGTTGGAGATATTCTTGTAAAAAATTACTATGATGGTGGATTCGACATCTGAGAGGAGGAAAAACAATTTTTTTTCTATATGTAGCCTGATCTAAGTCATAGAGAGGGTTGGATGTTTGAGAATCATAGCTTGGAGCTAGTGTACACTTTCTTGCGGTAATTTAACAAACAATTGCAACTATTATCTTGGGATTCTTGTGGTATGCTTCTGTGACAGTGTTTTTCTTTGTTTATCATTAAATTGAATATATATTTCTCTTTCATACCATCTCTATGCTTTCTTGTGATCATCTCATAGGTGTTTAATAAAATTCATAAGTTATATGCTCTGTTCTAGTAAGGTTTTCATGTTAGTGTTTTGTTCTTCTGATGTATGAATTCATGGTTACATGCTCATTCTGGTCCACTACCTTTTCATCTCTGCACCAACTTGAAAACCTACTTCTGTCACTGAGCATACCTACCTTTCCCCATTATATCTCTGCAATTGATCATTAGAAAACGTAGCCTAGTTCCTAGACCCTTGAGCTTCATCGATCAAACCCTAAAAATCAAACACCATTGAGCTTAATATCTAGCCTAACATATGATTTCCTCTCTAGTCACTTTATTGACTGTGAGATCCTTGAGAGAGCCCTCTTTGATTTTATAGGGCTAGCCACCAGATCCAAAGTTGGTTTGAGGTTACCTCCATTGGTCTCCTTTCTCACCCTTGGGACACTGAGGAGTGCTAACAGTGGGGATTTTCCATTCCTTAATGGCTTTAATTTTGTTAGGGTCTACCTTAACACACTCATGAGATACAATATGACCAAAATATTCCACCTCCTGTACTCCAAAGAAACATTTGGAGGTTTTTGCATATAAGTGTTTCTCCTCCAATAGTTTGAGCACCTTGTCAGCATGTTGAACATTATCCTTCCAAGACTTATTGTAGCTTAGTTTATCATAAAAAATACTAACACAAATTTTCTAAGGAAGGGTTTGAAAATGGAATTCATCAAAATTTGAAATATGGAAGGTGCATTAGTAAGACCAAAAAGCATGACCAAAAATTCATAATGACCTCAATGATTTCCGAATGTTGTTTTCAGAATGTATTTAGTTTTCATTATAATTTGATGAGATATTGAACGAAGATACAACTTGGTGGAGTAAATTGCTCCATGTAATTCATCCAACAATTCATCAATGACAAGAATGGGAAATTTATCTTTAATACTAAGTGTTTTTAAATCCTATAATATAGACAGATATGCCTTGATCCATCCTTCTTGTGCACCAATACTATTGGATCAGAGAAATAACTTTAGCTAGGTATAATTATATCGATCTCTAGCATTTCTTCAACTATTTGTTCAATTTCACTCTTTCGGGCATAAGGATATATGTAATACCTAAGGTTTGGAGGAACACTTCTTGGAATCAAGTGAATATCATGATCATAATCATGTATAGGTGGAAGGCCTTTAGGAATCTCAAATACCTTGGAATTATTGTCAAGGGTTTTTGGAGATCTCGAGAAATGGATGGTTTCTATGTTTGAAACTATAGTGAGCCTATTGTGAAATTACGCCTTGTTGTTATTTCTTCAAAATATTTGTCATGCCATTAGAGTTGATTATCTTCCTTGGTTTCCCCGTGATACCCCTTAATACAATTTCCTTTCCTTCCCATAAAAATTTCAAGAAAATTTCTTGAAAAATGAAATCTATCATCCCCAAAGATTGTAACCATTCGACTCCTAGTACAACATCAACACCACCCATTGGAATGGAAAGAATTGGACTATTCAATACATATTCTGCCATGGTTAGTTTGATATTATGGCACTTTCTAGAGAAATATATAGTTCCCTTATTTGAAACCATCACTTGAAACTCTGGTGCTGGATATAGAAAGCAATTCAATTCCTCGACTATCTTACAATGAATAAAATTATGGGTACTAATTGATTCAATCAACAATATTACCTTTTTCTTCTTGATATATCCTTCTATCTTGAGAGTTTGAGGCGTGGTAATTCCCAACAATGCATTACAAGATATGTCAAGATTCATTTATTCTTTCTATGGGGTTGATTTTTGGTGTATATCCTCTTCTTTTGATGTTTCTTGTTCCTTTTCTTCCTCCTCTTCATAATTTAGATAAAATAATTTATTCTCAGAATACTTATGACCTTTAGTGTATTTGCTATCACAAATGTAACGAAGCCCTTTTTCTCTTGTTTCCTCTAGTTGTTGTGGTGTCAACCTTGTAGGTTGTGGTAGGCTAGGAGTAGCAACACTTCCATCCTTATAGTTGTGAGTGGTAGACTTCCTTGTTGCCATAATTTTGCTTTCAACTTTTCTTACCACCCTGAATGTTGTCTCCAATCAATTAGGTTTGAAAAGGTGAACCTCATGTTTGATGTTATCCTTTAAAGTCCCTACAAAAACATCAATCATATGCTCCTCTAGAATATTAGTTACTCTGATATTCAATTTTTGGAAGTTCTCAATGTGCTCCACCATTGAACCCTTTTGCTTGAAATTTATCAATTGGCTAAAGAAGGTGTTTCTCTTTGTGCCCTCATAATGTGTTATCATTTCCTCCTTAAAAATTGACCAAGTTACAAGTGGTTTAAAATAAAAAATCCATCAATACCATAGAAACTAATTGGGCTCTAAATATAAAGATGCAATGAGTACATTTTATGTGTGTTGCACATCATGTGGTTCAAAATATTTCTCCATATGTAGTATCCGTGTTACCAAATACTTGCCATCAAACTTACTCATGTTGATCTTTGCAATGTGGTTGGTCTTCAACCCAAAGTTAGAGTCTCTAAAATCATGATTAAAATTCCTTTTGTTCTCATCATGAGTTTCATGGAATACCTTGTCGTTGTTAGGAAACATTTCTTGTAGGAACTTTGTCAAACCTTCCATATATGCTTTTAAACCATCCATATCTACTTTTATTTTTTATTCTAAACCATCCGTCTTAACATTCATCATCGCTTCCAATTCATTTTTGGTTAATCTTTGTGAAAGTGAAATTTGTTGCACTTGGTCTCGTAATTTTGATATATCGAGTTGCATTTCTTCCTCTTCTTCATGTGTCATAGTAAATATTTTTGGTTGCTTACTAAGAGTATCCATATTTTTGTTTTGAGGCATATTGGACTTAAATAATGATATATATGCTTTCCTATTCCCTTTGAATTACTTAAGATTGTTTTTTCAAACAAATCTTATGCAAATTTTAGAAAATACACGCTTTTTTTCTTCTTGTTTTTTGGAGCTTGATATTGAAACTTTTGTATCATTGTAATTTTGACCTCCCAAGGTCTGAAATTTATTCTTGTGGTAGCCCTTTGAGTCTCATTTTCCAACTCCACAATTCATACCAATATTTGATTCTTCAATATAAATTTATGCTAAATCTGCCATGATGACTTGATTATGGAATGGATTAGTTGAGCGAACTTGTAGGGATGAAACTTGTCACTTTTTCAACCTTAGGCCATAACATTAGAGAAATGAAAATATGTTCAATTTCAGTAAATTTTTACAAAATTCAAATCTAATGCTTGAAAATAAAATGATGATGATTTTCCCTAGGTCACTTGTTTGAGACAGAATTTGGGAGCATGTAGAAACCCTAACCTCTTCGGACCATATCTCATAAAATATAGCAAACCAAGATCTGAATTTTTTACATGAAGTTCACGAAGATTTCTTCTCCACATGGTCAAAATTTCAACTTCTCAAGCCTCGTAGAAAAAAAAATTATAGTGAAAATTCCAAGATTACTTTTTTGAAGTAGTGAAACCCTAGAATCTAAGGTTTGATACCAAATGTTATGCAATTAGATTAAAAAATAGAAGAAGAGATAGATAAATGACTTAGAAAGTAGCATATTTGAGGGGGGAACCTCCTTTACATTACACAAATGAACAATTCTTGGATGATCCAAATGACAAGACCTCCTTGGCATATATATGAGTCTAAGGGGTCATAATATAATTAGAGCCTAGATAATGATAATAATGTAAGGGAACAACAATAAAAATAGTGGGCTTATATGGGGCAAAACAATAAAAATATGGGGGATACATGGGCACAACAATAAAAATAAGGGGGCTACACTAAAAATAACAATAAGGAGGCTACACTAGTATTATAGGGACCTAACGAGTACTTGAGGGATATACCTTTAGATGTGCCTAACTTCTGTATAGAGATTGGATTTGGATGAAATTTATATCATTGGAAATATTTTGATAAGAAGAAGACAATGGTAACCTCAGAAATATATTTTAAAGTCTATTAAGGAGGAGGAATTATGTTGATCCCCATGTCCATAAAGTAATCTTGGAGGTCAGTTATGGATACCCCGCAACCTTAATCAGATATTTAGGGGATTTTTATGTTAGAAAGTGGAATAAGAGCTATTGTTCCACACTTGGAAAAATGGGATCAGAAGAGATAAATAATAATATATTAATTTGCATCTCTACTACAAGTGGTATCAGATCTATTTTTCAAGCACGTGAGATACACCGCAAAGATGAGCTTCGAGTAAGATAGAGAGCATAGTGGTTATATTTGGAAACAATGGTACTCCCTAGAATCAATCTTAGTTATAGGGTCATGTTTCTTGGTCTCATGACATGTGTAACATATCTTTGTTAAGAGATTGAAATGAAACTATTAAAGATATAATGAATGAAGAAATTCAGTAAAATGTCAATGCCACAAAGTTGTGAAGGATACAGTTAAGATGCTGACTAGATCTTTGTTAATAGCTTAATTAAATGATAATTACATAACAACGTGGCCAAGTGATGAGCCTCGTCATTGAGCAATTATATGGGCCTTAATTGGCCTTAATTCACCTCCTAGCTTAGTCAAACCAACTATTCTCACAACTTATTGCATACTTTTGATTATATTTTATTTATGAAATGAGTTAGAGTTGGATATGTTGATTTGTGGTCTAATGTGCATGAAATCCAGGAATAAAGGATAAAAGTAAGGAAAATGTAGGTAGAAAGGATAAAAGCAAATAACTATGGCAAAGACCTTGGTAAAGACTCGAATGGGACAAGGGAGAGTAACTATAGGAGTTAAATCCTCCTAATTTACTACCTCTCCATTCGAATATTCCACCATCAGTTCAGAGTGCACACAACCATCACGTTGAAGACTAAAAGACAATCGAGCAAGTGAAATTGACACAAACCAGTTTTTCTTGAGTTAGAGGCCAAGCCTCCCTAATGGGAAGGAAGTCATTAGAGACATCAAATGTATAAATAGAGAGGCTGAGGACCTCAGCAGGATTCATACTTCATTTGTAAAACTCTGTTTTATTTATGAGCTGCAAAGACTTGTGATAGTTTGCTCTGTAATCCATGGTTTTCCTAATAAGAATGAGTTCTGTTTAAGCTAGCTCTAAGTTAACTCTAAGGGCTGAAGCTCTTGGGTTAGGGCCCGACCCAAGTAGCTACAACTCCTGTTTACTGTACATTTATGCTAGCATAGAGTTCTGTTCTATTCATTTATTTAAGTAGCTTCCTGGTTTTGTTTACCTACTTAAATAACTTTCTGGTTTACTTGTTCATTTTCTTAAATAGATTGATGGTTTTTCATTGGTTATTTGTTGAAGTAGCTTTCTGGTTGTGTTCATCTGCATTGTGCTTCACTTTACTTTCATTTATGCCTTCTTTCAATTCATAGGTTAGTTAAAGGAAAAAGACCACTTCAGGTTGTGCGTAGGTGTCTCGGCCTCATCTCCTCCCTTTGGGACCATGACTTGAGGAAGGGACCCTCCAACAACCCCAAAATCACATTCTCTGGTTCTCGCATGGGCTATGAGTTCACTATTTAAAGCCGTTGTTTGTTCACCCGCACTGGTTCTCTTTGTCATTTTCATTTGAAACTGCCTCTAGCACATTCCTCATCCATCGCTTCGTCGCTGTCCGATTCACTATTTTCTTCAACTGCTGCCTCACGTGGAGTCCACTACCCACTTTATAAAATTTAAGTCCCCACCATCAATCTGCCTCGCCTGATCTAATGGCCATCGTGTCATCTCCACACCTTTAGGCAATTTAAACCCCCACCATCGATCTTCCTTACCTGATTCGATGGTTGTCGCTTCACCCGACCACCAACTAGCTTGGTTGATCTCCACTGTTGATTAGCCTCGCCTGATCCAACGACTATCGTACGAAATCCCGTGGATTTCTATCCGATCGTTATCGGCTCCAGGGCACACGATGCTAGTGGTTTCTCCGTGCTAAGTGTCACCCAGTTAGGTTAATTGCACAAAATTCTAGAAAACCACTTACAATTTTGAGGGCGCGTGATAAATAGCTTACCGCCCTCTAAACTCACTCTGTCATTTTCGAACGTTTCTTTTTCCCGCGATCTAACCTCTGCCATCCACCTGCTGATTAACCCTGTTTGTCCATCTCTTGACTTAGCCTCCACGATATAATCTCAGCTGTCCATCTTCGGTTAACCCTGTTCGCCCTTCTATCTACGTAACCTCCTATGATCCAATATCCGTCGTTCATTTGCCTTTCACTTGACTGATCCAAAGGTTCTTATGCATTGTTGCTCCCTCACGTCCTCCTTTCACTGATTTCGACCTCCGATTGCTTTTTCTGCTTGAAACTCGCTTCAGCCTAAGTTTCTTTGTTACACCTTAGTCTAGCTTTTATGCTCTTTACTTTTGTTACTTAGATAATTAGCATTAGGTTAGTGTTTATTTAGAAACTCTTCTTAGCATAACTTTTTAATTAGTTAGTTAGGTTATGGTGTAAGTTTAGCATTTCATGTTGTTTTCTTCATTACTGCAATAGAGTAGCTCTCTCCTATAATACGTTTGCTCCCATTCCATCAAAGAATTGAGCTTCTTTTGACTCTATAGAAGCTTGGCTTGGAACCCCTGGGGTCCCTTGCTAGACAAATAGTGACAACAGGCAAGACGTTCACTTCTACTTGTGCATATAGCACTGTCACCTCCAAGTTTGTACGAACCCCGAGTTGATAAGTAAAGCTGGTAGCCCTGGGAGTTGTAGCATTATTGTTGTAATACCGAGGCTCATCACCAAGTGATGTAGCCATAATCATGATGGGGGAATCTCTCATATTATCTCTTTCTCTTTTGAATTCTTTTCCTTAAGTTTTGAAATAATTTTTATATGCTAATAAATAGAGCATATGCATTATGGAATTGCTAGACATTGAATAGCCAAGAATGCATATGCATTATTAGGCATTAGGAAAATGATATACTAGGTGCATATAGGTAGGTCAGATGCATAGAAAAATGAATGAGCATACATATTGCATGACTGAAGACTCAAAGTAGCCTATTGTCATAAGATGATTATGTAGAATAACCATGGTTAATGGTGAACATGTAACAAGAGTAGGTTTACTTTATGGCTAGAAAAGCTGATGAGGATGTTGCATATAGTTTTATGGAGATAAGGCTATGGATAGTAAAGTGTTGATCGAGAGGTTGGTAAAGTGGATTGCAATAACCCTCCAAGAGATACCAATTGATCAGGTAGCATCCGATAACTATTGATGGTTGTGTAAGTATGATTTTGGGCAAGCTCACAATATTGAGAAAGAATTAGGTAAGAATTTCCTTAGTAAAATATTTAATATTAACAATGATATGAATGCATTAATGGTAAGTAAATCAAGCAATGGTATTGGCTATTATATGGGTATTGTTAATGGTCACCTAAAAAATTCATACTATATCGAATAAATGGTTCCTTGTTTATTTCCACGTGAAAGAGGACAACATGTTATTCTTATGCTTCTAATACTTGTCATTTTAATGGCTAAAAGTTATCATAAAACATGTTCTTATTACATTTCCTAGATGTACATAAATGATGAGAAGAGGTGCGAGTAGTGCACAAGCATGTTGGTGTGCTTGATGGAAGCCCTTGTATGAATGCATGGTGTAATATATAATCCATATGCCTATTTCTGAATAGGCACATGGAATATATAGGTGAGAAGCTAGAATGATAGAGTTAATACTAACTAGATAAATTTAGAGCATATTAGGGGTTTTTGCAAACTACATAAGAAAGAGCTACTAGACAACTCTGACTAAAGAATTATATTTATGAATGATGAAGCATGTTATTCCCTTGTAGATAGTTTTTGGCTAGGAAACTATGTCAAGGCACCCAAATGTGCATTTTTTAAAAGGATGTTTACTATGGATTTGAAACATTACTTTGATGTTAAAGACAACACCCTACAAATGTTTAACCAAAAGGCTTACTTCCAACTATGACATATACTAAGTAAGTTGAAAGTAATGAAAGAAGAATAAAGAAATATAAAAAATCTCTTCAATAATCCCATGAATATATCAAATATGTGATATAGTATAAAACAAGCCAAATAATATTCCAATGGTTGAACAACAAATCCAAATTTAGTTACATGAAATCAAGGAAACACTTTATGTTTGTAGAGATATGTTACAAACAACTTGATTATATCATAGATATTAGTGTAAAATTGATCCAGGTGGATGTTGGTGGCCACCCACCTATCCCATTTGGACCCCCGCAACTGTCTCTTTCAGTTTTTCAGTTTCCGTAA
>APFE030438070.1:0-11323 GCA_000404065.3 Pinus taeda | reverse complement strand
AAAGCATTTAAATGATCAGCAATCGATGTACCTTCCTTCATTCGCAAACCGTACAACTGTCGCTTCAGGAGAATCCTGTTGGTTAAGGATTTGGTCATGTACAGTTTCTCCAGTTTCGTCCACAAACCAGCAGCTGTTGTCTCCGACACAATATTAAACAGGACATCATCAGCTAGACACAGTCGAATAGCACTAACTGCTCTTTCGTCCATCTCATCCCACTCATCGTCTGTGATGTTGTAAGGTTGTTTGGATTTACCCATTAATGCCTTTACCACGCCTTGTTGGACAAGCAAGTCATGCATTTTCACCTTCCAGATCTCAAAATTATTCTTGCCATTAAACTTCTCAATTTCAAAACGGGCACTTTGAGTTTTCGCCATTTGTATCAATTAAAAAAAAATAATCTCCAAAAAACCAACTTTTAATGAAGTTTGTGATTAAATACCAGCAATGAACAAAACAAATTGCATATGCCTTATATGCCTTTCCACAAAAAAAAACTTTCAAATCAACTGCTCCATGGCGACCCATTTGTAAATAATTTTGTTTTTTTTTTTTGTTAAAAAAAAAAAACAATTATCAACCAAAAAACACTGATAAAATTGAAATTTCAACCTCTGAAACAGCCGATCGAGCAGTGCAAAATATGCTCTCTCTCTTCTAGTTCCACCTTTACCGATATATTCAATGTATATATATCGCTTATCTCATGACACCCTTCAGTTTTGATTCCTGCTTCGTCTCTGCAGTGATGACTTACTAAATATCGTCGGCTAAGCCACACATAATTATTACAGCATCATACTGATAATATTATTTTGGGGAGGCTCTTCAAAAGGAGTGGTGATGTTCGGTTACATGTACAAAAAAAAAGATATGTGGCAGGAATGTTAACGTATGACGAAACTTCACATAATTACTTAACCTGAGGAGAACACTGTACCAGAATACGCTTCAGTGGAGATGCCCAAGTAGCTACTTGGTCTGTCATTTATGCCTTCAAATTGAATCGAATTCAGGCATCCAAGTCGAATTCCCAACAAAACTCAGAAGACTTAATTCTCAGATGATGGTAGAGTAATTACAATATAGTAGATCAATCGGCCAACGATTCGATTTTCTCCATGTCTCATTAGATACCAAAATTTAAATTTAAAGCGTAATTAATATTTTAAAATCCGCCCACTACGGAATCCATGCTTGTTTGAACAGAAGTGCGCAAACAAAAACTTTACGCAGGTATTAATACGCACTAGGTTTACACAGCAGTGCGCAAACAAAAACCTTTACGCAGGTTTTACTTAACAATACGCACCAGGTTTACTCCACGCTTGTTGGACACACTCCACAGCGCACCAGGTAGCACTTCATACACAACTCCCTCAGCGCTCCACGTATCAGATCACTTACACGCACACAACACCTCTAGGCAGCAAATAAACGACCTCAGCTCCACCTCCAGTATGCAAGTCCAATCTTGCCTCCAACATGCTCTGATACCACTTGTTGGAGATCAGATGCACAGTGGAAATTAAACAAAATAAATAGCAGGCTAATCAAGCACATAAGACACAAGAATTTAACGTGGTTCACCCAACCAATCTGGGCTACGTCCACACAACATAGGCATCAGCAATTTATTAATCAAAACAGGAGATTACATAATGAAAACCTCACAAAACTCTCACCCTCATAGCAAACAATCCGAATGGTTGCCTGTTATATAGCAAAGAGGATCTAACTGCCTCATAACCTCCTCTTCAACTCAAATTTAGGATGCATTAACTCCCTCCCAACAAAGCTGAGTTAATCTAGCAACAAAATTTTCTTGTTGTCACCACAGAGATTTTTGCCTATTTTACTCGAAACAGAAAATCTCAAATACAAGCATATTATCCCCGAGTCTCCATACCAAACTTCATCGAGGAATGAAAATGACAATATTCACCAATTTACTTTCAAGAAAAATCCTAACTGCCTCAACACAAGGAAACGCCACACAATTTGCATCATCCAAAATTAGCAAAGAAAAAAATAACTGGATCTGTCAACCTCCGTGAAGGAGGAGTTTTTTAAAGTTGTTACGAAAGGCAATACAAGCATACTATCCCTGACTCTCTATACGACTTAAATAAACTGAATTAAACTGATTTTTTTCGAGATCATAAACTAGAAAAGCCCTGAAACTTTTCAAGTTCCATACATAAACCAAGAAAATGAAAAACCCTAAGAAACCCTAAACCAAGAAACATTTCATGCTGGTCAGCTTTACTGATATATTCATGATTGATCATCTCTGATGGGTGTGCCTTCTGCGAATAACTAGAGACTATCAAGCAATGCATTCCTTTTCGATATCATAAACTGGAAAAGCCCTGAAACTTTTTGAGTTCCATACTTAAACCAAGAAAATGAAAAACCCTAAGAAACCCTAAACCAAGAAACATTTCATGTTGGTCAGCTTTACTAATATATTCATGACTGATCCTCTCTGATGGGTGTGCCTTCTGTGGATAACCAGAGACTATCAAGCAATGCATTCCTTAGCAAAAACAATCCACAGTGGATTCTTACGTGTCACCCCATATCTCAAACGGCCAGCTGGTGAATTTGCGGCATCGTCCTCTCGGGTGGTGACTGTGCATATCTATCCTGCTTTTCCTCCTTTGGCTGCGCTTCCGAAGCCTAAGGCGCAATCTGCCAGCTTCTGTCGATTTTGTTTCAAGTTTCCATTGTTCCAGCAGTTGTCAATGGTGTTGTTGCTGGTTGAAGAACACATAGAGGCCTGCAACAACACAGAAACCAAAGAAGCTAATAAAATCCATGTTGCTCCAGTGATAGAGGCAGATAGTTTGAAGGCCATATCACAAGTTAAATTCCTTAAATTGACCCCCTTTGATCTGCCCAGTATTTTCAGTTGGAGCAATATCAGATTGGATCTGAATTTATGAAAGCTTGGATCATGTTTTGGTTTTGGTTGTACCTTAAACGTAATTTATATATAAGGTTCAGCCGAAAAAATTCAAGCATCCATGCTTATTAGAGAGTAATGATCTGGGAGAATCAATGTTAGTTTTAAAATCGTAACCACTGAGATATTTTTATGAAAAATAAATAAATTTGTAAAACATTGATTGATTAGTGCATAATGTTTTACGTTTTTATAAAGATGTTTAAATTTATAAAAGTTAATATAATTTTAGAAAAAACTAACCAACTATTTTTATATCAAATATGTTGATATAGATAAATATTTTTAAAAATCTAAAAATTTAACTTAATTTCTAAACTTCTTTTTACATATAAAGATAAAGTTGCTAAATTCATTTTTCAAATTATTATTGATATTGATTATTATCTTATCGTTTATAAAACTAACTATCATATAATAATTGTGTTCTTTACTAGTACAATTAGATTATTAAATGTAATTGATATAATAATTGTGTTTTTTACAGGATAATTAGATTATTAAATGTAATTGATATAAGCCCGATAAGCTTATATGGACACATTTACTTGACTTATCAAACTAATAAATATATAAATAATATTGTAAATTTTCAATGAGTTTAAGGATATGAGAAATGAAATGTTTATGTTAAAGGCCATAAACATTTTAGTATCCGTACATTATCAATATTAATTTTAGTATCCGTAGATTATCTATAGTATTGAATAGCAAATCAATTAATATATTATTCTGAATTTAAATCATATAATATATACTCTACCATATGCAATATTAATAATACTTTACTGGTTGATACATAAGGTTTGTAAGGTTTATCTTTATAGAATAAATCATGAATATCTCTGCAAACTATAACCTTTAAATTAAACAAGCTTATTTTATATCAACAAATAAAGATAACATGATTACATTTTGAGAGTAGAGGATGAAGAATTTGAACAGATCAAGCCTTATGAAAAGTTGTCTCTTTTGCAAAATTGAACATTCAAAATTTTTACAAGTATCCAGTACAATCCAATCCACCAGCGACATTGGAAAAGTTCACCCACCATCAGGGCCTTTACTTGCGGATGGCATAGGCTTGTTTGATGGCCATCTTCTCTGGTTTAAAATCATCCTCGTCCTCTTGCTGGTCTCATCAATCACATTGCTAATCTTTTTCTTGGGTTGTATCCTCCCTTCCATTGGAAAAATGTCATGCTTTATGGGCTTTGGCAATGGCCTAACCTAAGGAACAACAGCAAGAGCACAAGCAGTGCTGCCTTCTTTTCTCTGGTTCAATACATTATTTTGTTGTGTTTGTGCTCTGGGATATGGTGAGCTTTGGATATTCACCATTTTTATCATAGTCTCATCATCTGTGGTGTAATCCACACAGTCTCCTCTCTTGGCTTTTCTTGCTGATCTTGTAGGACTGAGGTTTATAATAGGATCTGTATTGGGTGGATCATTGAGACCTGGATCATATAGTATATTTGAGTGCATTTCGATAGGATTTTTTAGTTCAAAACTATTTTTGGGCTTGAGTATCAATTGGGTTGACACCTGCTTCATTATTGATCTTGATGCAGTAAAAGAAAATGATTCTTCTTCTTCTTGCTCTTGTGGTTTTTTCAATTTGTATCTGCATGGAAGAGGTAAAATAACTATATGGAGAGGATGATTCACATCACAATGATGTGATGAATCTAGAGCTAATGTCTTTTTCATTCATTTATTCCGCCTGCTCCTCTGCTAGTTTAGCCTCCGCTTGGTTGCGGGTGGGAGAACAATTGAGTTAGGGTTATTATTCTTCCATAGCAGCGGAGACTGATTAGGTGTTTGATCAACTTCCATGGTTTTTCTGCGACCCACTTTGTTATTCTGTCGATTTTGTCAATTTTGTGAAGCACGACGATGGATACTGCGGCCCCTGGCATTGGGGTTATTGAAGATTTTCATGCCTGGGTTTTGAATTTTGGGTTGCTCGTCGAGCAGCTTACTATCGAGCTTATCAAGGCCTTTTTTATGAAAATGCTGTGTAATCGGCAATGGCGATCCCATATCATGAGCAGGATGAACAATGGGAAATAATTGCAGCTGGGGTCTTGCTTGTTGCAAAGATTACAAGGGTGCAAGCGATCTGGATAGAGGTGTAATGTACCACTTCTTTTATCAAACTGAACTACCTTGATGGGACTAAACACAGTGATGGGTCTGCCAATATGAGCCTTGCGTTGTCAACGAAACGCAACGGTGCCAAGGTCTGAAAGGCCATTTGCAGAAATACCCAACACAGTGGGTCATTATAAGTTGTGTACCATTACTAGATATTAAAAGCACAATCATCAATTCATTGAGTGAGAATTAATTCTTGGGAAGGACAACATTCTAGGCTAAACTCAACCACCTAGGTTAGACCCAATTGGCAAGTCCATTTAGATCCTTTAATTATGGGTGGGAAGACATTGTCAACGACCTAGAGTAAGCCGATTTACAGGTCTATTCGGATTCTATGTAAAATTCGATCAATTATAAACAAAGTAAATTCTTATAGAACTCAAAACCAACTAAATGATGACATGGGTTTACACTGTACAACTAATATGACAAACTAAAGCATTTAGGGTCAATATGGATTCTTAACTAAAATAACAAACTGAAACATTCAATAAGGGAATTTGGGAAGGTACCCATATCATGGAGTTGTATGCAAGGTTATAGCAATCCAGGGCACGGGGATCAAACTCAAAACCAACCACCTGTGATTCTTAACTAAAATACTAAATCGAAACATTCAATAAGGGCATTTGGCAATGTACCCACATCATGGAGCTATATCTAGGGTTATAGCAATGCAGGGCATAGGGATCAAACTCAAAACCAACTACCTGTGGATATGTATTCACCGGAAAATTTAGAGAGAATACATCCATTTATATATATTCTTTGATGTTGTGTAGCAGTAAGTTGGTTGCCTCTGTTGGGACAACGCAATCAGAAGACTAACCATCTATTTTGATATACATTGATAAGATTGTGCAACCTGTTCTGTTAATCATGCACTTGTAGAATTACAATGAAGACACATATTTTTAGGAGTAAGTGTGTAACCTTGGCACTTACAACCAAAGGAATAAATACTTTGAAATAATTAAGTTGAGGCTTATCATTGCACCTAGATGACACTGTACAGTTCAATATGAAAAGATTATAACAATGTCCCAAATAATAGAAAATAAAATCTAATAAGTTTTTTTTTTAACATATATATAAGCCTAGATATATGTTTACTGAAAATCTATGAAGAACGAAGAGGTATCAGGTCTTTCAAGATAGCAATCTTTTCCCACTTTTTTTCACTATCAAAAGTGTTTACATATCAGAAAGATCTGATCCCTTTCAACAGTTGACAAATTCAGGGTTGATATAAATATACATTGGTTTAAAAGCATCTAAAAACACAATGTTCTCTGTCCCATCAACAGAAATTCATACCTGTCCATATTGTCAGGGAAATGATAACTTGGAACAATTTGTTGGAACAATGCGGCCAGAATACCAACTATCTATATAAACATGCACTCACACAATAGACATACATTCACAAAATTCTCTAGCCTTTGTTATTATGCATGCACTTGACATTTATGCAAATTTCTTACTGTATACCTGATGAGCAGAGAAGATTACAATGACAATGCATCCAGAATACCAACTATCTATGAAGACATACATTCACAAAATTATCTAGCCTTGTTGTTATGCATGCACTTGACATTTATGCAAATTTCCGATTAGATACCTTATTAGCAAAGAGGATTATAACCACAACAATTGATAGTCACCCTTGAAATAATTAGCTTACTAGTAACTATAATCAACAAATTTTCAACTAGGAAGCTGGACATGTACTAAGTGGTCTGCTAAGTACCTTGACTTAGATCTGTGTGAACTAGACACATGCAATTTTGAGCTACACAAACTTTAGGTCTATATTGGACCTGAGTTTAGATGGGTTCATGCAAGTATCTAGATTCAATGTACTTTATATATTATTTAGATTAAATCAAAATGTATCAATAAATGCATTATTACACGGACACAAACACACACACAAAAACTAGAGTTGATAGATCATTTACAATCTTACCAAGCTATATAATGAACCCATTTCTCTTGTACAAACTTCAAAGACATAAACAGAAGAGTCGATAGAAAACTTACAACCATACCCAAGCTATAGAATGCACCCCATTTCTCTCATTACAAGATTGCATGACAACAAGGTCAACAAAATCAAGAGTTGATAGATCACTTACAACCCTAGCCAAGCTATAGAATGAACCACATTTCTCTCATCACAAGAATCCATAACAATAAGGTCAACAAAATCAATTATAGGAGTATTGGACAACTCCTTTAAGAGGGTTCAAGTAGGATAGATACACTATGGTGGTGCATGTTTGTTAAAAGGGGACTTCTTTCAACAAAACTTCTCATGCCCATATGAATATTCGAAGGAAATCGAAGAAAGTAAGAGCCGGCAAACTATGTATACATGTTTTATTTATGACAAAGGCTTTATGTTTTGGCTGATGAAGACCTCTCAAATGGCTGGTTCAAATCTCTAGAGCCTTGGTGAGGATATTGGTGCTTATACACATGGGTCAACTTTGCTGGCTCAAAAAAAAAAAAAAAAAACCTTCCAATGTATATTTGAATAGATGATGAAAATGTTGTGACAAAACATAATATTACAATATAGCTTCCTATGTGGATTCAAAGAGATGAGCCAACATGGTATTGCAATTTCCTGTAGTTAGTGAAAATGATTTAAATGGAACTCCGCAAACAGGTTTCTAGGTCATGACCTCAACTTACCTCTATGAATAACCCAACAACCACAACAAGAGGAATTTTTGCAGTGACCCAACTTAATCTTGGAGCAAGCAGAAGGCCTGACAGCAAGGAAGCAATCAGACCTGAAATGCGCTGGACTCTAATATCATTCTAGGACTCCTGGCTCTCCAGATCTGAATGTTTCTCATGTGTAAAGACACCATTTATACCCTCTGCATAAATCTCTGTTCTTGCACTAGTGCAAGCAGACTGCAATAGTGCAGGACAAATTAGTGCAAGAAGGAAATCTCTACATAAGCAAGTTTGAAGGGCCCATCTGATGAGAATGCTAAGTGTCTCTGCTAAAGAAAAAACACACTCAGTAGTTAATCAATAGTTAGGTAGAGTGATTGCCCCTTTATTTCTAAATCCCTTTTGCAAATGCATTCTTCCTTGTTCCAGTCTTAGATTATTTTGATGGTTCAAGTTGCCTTTTTCTCTTTTTAGTTTGATTTTGCAATCTTTCCTTTAAATAAGAGCTTGGACATGTTTAGGCTTTGTTAAGTTTACATGACAAGAGGAATATTTGAGATACTTGAATTATATTTGAAATAATTGAAGTCTACCAATAATTTTGACTATCAAGTTGTTGATTGCAGTAGAAGCAAGTTTCATCTCTGATATGTTCAGCACACTTTTACCTTAAAGAAAAGATCGTAGCAGAAAGGCAACCCAAATATGCCACACATAAATACAAGGATGGATATAATTGATATATCCCAGTTTCTTGACATGGTCCTTCTTGCATTGGGCCCAACTTTATTCTGCAGCGAAAGGGAATTATTGATTTCATTCAGGCTAAACTTGGGTCTGATTTAGTCTAATAGTGACCATGTCCTCTATTCCAGTCAATATGGATTAAGAGTAGAGAAAGAGATGACAATAAATGGCACCCTAATAAATTCGAGAAAGTTAAAAGCAATAGTAGTAACCTCTGCTCGATGAAACTAAAAAGTAAATTGGGGATGCCAAAAGGATTACTTGTATCAAAATGGAAGCAACATTATTGTCTACAAAAATCATGGATGCAAGCAATGATCCATAAATGACTGCCAGAAAAATTTCCCATAAGGGAACATTCTTCAGCTTCACTAAACTCCCAAGCTCAGTCACTCCATCCGTTCGAAATCTAGTTCTGGGAAAATCCAGTCTTTGAAGGTGTGGATGGTCTAGTTTTAGCAAATATGTCACACCTGAGACAAAGTGAAAAACTCAGAAGATTAAGCAATGTCAAGCATGAGTGGTAACTGATTAATATTTATAAAGAAAATAAAATGATTTCTCAAATGAACTCCATATACACCACAAGAAAAACATGCCCTAGGACCTCAGTAAAGCCTAGAAGGACATACGCTGTGCATGAGAATTATCATGAGAATTTTTTTTAACTGGATTAGTGTGTACAAAAGTGCATCTTGTAAGAGGTGGCAAGCATCATGAATTTTTAAATGTCTTGCTCCTTAAGCATGCCTTGCAGACATCCCAAGCCACAGTGACAACATGGGTTCCCATTAGAGTAGAGTTATGTTTTAGCCCTAATTTACGAGGGAAACTTCAAATTTTTCTTTGGTACTTTAAACTTACTATTGTAAAGAAATAAGGCTCTGTAGATAATTAAAAGTATAGTCGCATACAAACACTATGCATCATGATTCATTCCATAATAATTTTCAAGTAACCAAAGGAATACATTGAAATCTACCACAGAGGTCAGAGTAATGAATATCAAAGGTCTACCTGTACACACTAGAAGCGTTATAGGAAGTGCACAATTGCCTACTGGGTAAATTATTGGAGCCGACAACCCTGGTGGTTGCCCTCTTTACCTGCGAAAATAGCCTGCCTGTTAAGGTTTAGCTCGATAGAAGACATATAGCTTAGAAAATAAAAGGGAAAGAAATAGGCCAACAATTTTAGAAAAGGAAACATTACCTGAGCCGACGGTGAGTGGAGAACCTCCATGCAGTCAAAATTGTACAAAGTACTACAGCGTAGCAACTAAGCCAGCAAGGAATTTAGGATTTTCTTGGTAATCCAGTGCAGAGCAGGGTCTAGATATCGAGAAATGTTGAAGTTGTAGGGATTCTGCACTATTTCCGTCCGTTGGGGAGAAGCAACTGGGAAACGAAGGCACTATTTCGTTCCGTCGGAGAGAAGCCACTGGGAGCCAGGTTACCACATCTGAAGGTGTGCCTCGAGAGCCACCCACCATTTGTTAACAATGTCATGCAATGAATTAGTATCATAAATCAATTAAATGCTTGCCTACGAATTGTATTTATGGGCGACTCATTGCTCAAGAAGTTCACAAACCAAATGACAAAAACATGGGAAATGCTTGGTAATAGAAACAAAATAGCAAGACAACCAAGAGCATGCAAAGAAAGTGTGCCATTAATTTTTTAGGTGCAAGACACGGAAGCTCAACAGACTGCTCCCAGGCTGTGATTTCTGCAACATGAGAAAGGGCATCTCTTCAGGTTTGAATGCTAGTGGAGTCGTATCGCGGTTTCCCTTCACTCGTTTGCGCGATTTCTATCCAGATTTCAGTTTCAGAAGGGTTTTGGGGGCACGAGGATACAGGGGATGCCATTTCCAATGCCGATTCGACTATACAAAAAGAGAGCTCGGCGCACAGATGTCATGGGGAAAGTGAAACATTTTTTAATGTTTTAAAACATTTTTTATTAAATCAGATTGCTGATTTTTGTTCAACCGTCTAACAAAAGATCTAAGGACTACGATTAGGACAGAAAGGCATTTGGGGGAGTTCATTTTAGAGGGAAATGCCTTACGGCGTAAATATAACTCTATCAATGTATTTTGCTTCAGTTTATTATAATGGCAAAAAAATATTCTAAAGAATATTCGTTATAATTGCATAATCGTTGACATCACCATTACATAACAATTTTAACAACTTAGGTCTATATTCAGATTTTCTTAGGAGTGTATTTATGTTTTCAATATTTATGAGACAGTTATTGTGTTTTAAAAAAAATAAAAATAAATAAATAAATATTATTTTTCATCTTTGTAGTGAAAATAATGAGTAGTCTTTAAGTGTGACTTTTGAGAAAGTTGTCTAGTTTATTTTTTAGTCTAATTTGTTTAGAACTCAATAGGGATTGATTGAAATTGTAGATTTGACAAGTGATCCCTTCACAATCGAAGTGCGACACGGATTTTTGAGAGTGTTGAATTCATATATGTAGTCAAAAAACCAGTTTAAACAACACAAATCAAGATTTGACCACAATTATTTTCGCCAGTTCTAGGCGATAAATCTCTCAAAATCTCCAAAAAGTCACACTTAAAGACTACTCCGGAAAATAATATGAACATTGAACTATAATAGATTATTAAATATTATATTTAACAAGATTAATAGTTGCAACACAATATATTTCTTGCCTCTACCGTTAATTAATTGATTAATGCTACGCTTTTTTGTGCACGACCCCT
>APFE030438068.1:0-21516 GCA_000404065.3 Pinus taeda | reverse complement strand
TTTTGTTGACATATATGTATCAAAATATAAAAATATAATATATATATATATATAAACAACACTCTAGGATTTGCTCCCAAACCGGGAGCTTCTGAAAATGTTGCTCCCGCTCCTCGCTTTCGCTCCCCTCCCAAGTAACACTGGGTTTAATAAAAGACAAACCTACTTAAAAGTGAAATTTAAAAAATTATATATATTACTTGGAATGAAATCACGAGAAACCCCATAGTACTTCCCCACATTTTGTGGATGGTCTACTTAGTAAACAACATGCCCTGATTACGAGGCCTCACCCCTAGGGAATCAAAGAGAGTCAAACCCATGATCAGCAAGAACTAGCAACAATATCAAAGAACTTCACATCTAGCTCTAAACCACTTGAGCTAACCCTTGGGGCTATATATATATTCAAAGTTTTTTTATATGAAAAAAATAAAAAATAAAAAACTACCAATTATAAGGAGAGAAATAAAAAGGTGTTGAAAATGTAGCGTAGATGGTCTTTTGGCTTGTGCCTTAGCCAGAAAAACCACAAGTTTGCCTTTCTCTTAGCATGAGTGCGAGCTCATGAGTTAAGCTTTATTTATGATGAGTTATTTCCAATTCACTGGAATAATCATCAAGATTACATGTGTAGATTTGGAGCTTCAGTTAAGTGGAGTCTTCATCAGTTTGACTACAAGAAGATGTGGCAGTTACAAGTTGAGTTAGAATGAGTTAGTCTCTAATGTTGATTGGAGAGAGAGAGTTAACAACTCTAGTAATTATTGGAAGGAGAGCGAGTAAAACTTTCAGTTAACTTGCAATCAGAATTTGAGTTCTAAATTAAGTTAGGCCTCCTTGCATGGATTGAAGTTTTTACCTATAACAAGAAGGACGAAAGCACAATTCATCACAAGTTTGTGAGAGCATCTTTGTCGTGTGTGTACGCAGAATTGAGGATCAATTGTGCACAAGAGAATAGGAGCAATTGCATTAAATAATAGGAGTTGAAGTGCACATAAAGAATAGGGGCCTAGTGCGCTAGAAAATAGGGGATCTGGTGCACAAGGAAATAGGCCTGAGTGCACAAGGAAATAGGGCTTGTTGGTGTGCAAGGGTTTAGGAGTCGGGATCAAGGGTTTGCAAGGCAAGTCAAGGCTAGTTCAGCACGAGAACAAGTCTGTTCTCAAAGAGACAAATTGCTTTGTAATAGATCCAATTTCTCAAGAACTATCAATAAACTTCCACAACAAAGAAAGCAAGTTTTCCCATTTGGTTTTCTTGGGTAAACGAGCGTGTCAATTTGTATGATGTGTTTTTATCTCTAGTATTTCATTATGTTGCTTATAAGTTGTTAAGAAACTCTTTCTTATGGTGAAAGTAAATTTGGTTTTAGTATTTGGTTGCCTTGTTTTCAATTATTCATCTAAGTAGTTGCAGAGCTTCATGGAAATTTAACAAAAGGTTGTAAAATAAAAGTACCAAATTATAAGAAAAAAATATATTGTTATAAGATTGATTTATAAAAAAGTACTTTTATATGGCACAAAAAAGAGTTAAAGGGTGGAAACAAGAGCAATTTAATACGTGTATTAAAAAAAAGAGGTATTATTATATCCTAGTGAGCCTCTTGCATTTCTTGTGCATAGTAATTATACAAAAAGGTGAGTTGAAGAATAAGAGAAACTATAAACTATGAATTCCATACATCAGTCAACATTTTCAACCAAGTGCCTTTTATGCGAACAGAATTTAAGTATCCTTCAATTCTTCAAAATTACAAACAGTTTTGTCCAATATGTGGGAAATTATTTATTATGGAATAATATCAAGGTAATACATAGATATAATTAAGATTAGAAGATGAACTCACAAAACTTCAACAAAACAAGAGTGATAAAAAAGAAATATAAAGATCTCGAAGATATGTTTTACAAAGAGTCAACAAAAAAAATTGAGGAAAATTTTCACTCAAGGGACGATAGTCAAAAATTACTCGTGCGGCACAAGAAAACAAAAGATATGAAGCAGTTTAGAACAAGAAAGGAAGATCTCGAGAAAGAATTCAAAAATAATCTAATGGAAAAAGATGAAGAAAAAATGTGCTTAAAAAACCTTTAATCAAATGTTATTAGAAGTTAGAACAAATCAAAAGTTTAAAAGATGAGAATAAAGTCAACAATCCAAAGAGCGTAGAACTTTCATATGTAAAAAATCATTATCAAAATCAACTTAAAAAAATTAAGAAGCTCAAGAGAGATAAGCAATTATTGAAAAACAAAGAAGAACCACTGATCGAAATGGAGGCATCATAATCTTCAAGATGTGAAAATTCAAGTTGAAGAAAAGGGCACAACTATAGATCTCATTAATCTCGCAATTCAAAAGGTTTCCAATCTAATTGAAGTGAAGACGTACTTGGATGTTGTAACGAACAAAGTCTGTAATTCACAATAATCTTCAAAACATTTGGAATATGTAGACATCCATTGAGAACAAGAATATATATATATATATATATATAATATATATATATTGAATAGTGTTATAGAAGAATTGATATGAGATGATATTGATTACAAATCAGGACCCGCCTATATAACTAGGTAGGTGCCCCTTCATGAATAGTCATATCCTTTTGACATGCTTATTGGGTAACTAATTATTATTTTATTATTAATATAATATTTATTACTAGTTATATATATATTATATATTTATATATATATATATTATATATATATATATATATATAACATTGTCTTCTTCTTCACAAAAGGTTTGTCCTCAAAGCTTATTGTTGATAAGGTGTGCGTTTGTTTCTTTGTCTTGTAACCCATATTTTTCAAGATTCTTCAAGTTGTCATATTCAATGATACAAGATGATAGGATCCTTTGAATAATAAACAAAATTGTCAAACTGAGAAGGAATTTGACCATCCTACATTAATCTTCTATTGAATTTTGCAATTATTTGATCGCTGAGATAAATTGTTATCATAATACTGGATTTTGCAAACATCAGTATCCTTCAGAACATAAGTTTGTTGGTTCCGTTCTGAGTGGTACAGACATGTAGACTAATTGAGATGTCTACTTTTGTGATTCAGATGTTGATACGGGGTTCTTGTGTTTTGATTTTCCCTTATTATGCATCTAGAAATTTCCTTAATTACTTTAGGTACTGATGTTGTTGAGTTGGCTACAAAATCTTCACTTGGAATTTTCATCATTTAAAATACAACATCTAAATATGTTGTTCCTTCAATTGGTTTGTCATCTTCTTGAGTTGTGATATTGACTAGATCGGTATTCGTTCCTTTTTTTTCAATTGGGATTGCTACGTCTAAAGACTTCGATACTTATTTTGTAATAAGTTCTTCGAATTTTTTTTTAATGATTTCTTATCATTTTTAAGTTTCTTATTTTGAGTGAGTAGACTTTGATTATTATTTTTTTGAGTGAGTAGACTTTGATTATGATTTTTGAGATGTAAGATTTTGAGACGTAAGAGTTCTTTAGTCTCTGATTCATCAACCTTATTTTCAATGTTTTGACATTTAAGTTTTTCATCTTTTAAATCTGTAATTTTGCTCTAATAACCTTTGATGAAGGGTTTTTTAGTGCAAATTTTCTTCTTCTTTCTCTGATAGACTCTCGTTGAGTTTCTTCATGGAACTTTCCTTTTCTTGCTTTAGTTTTTGCTTCTTAGCCTTAGACTTCTTGATTTGTGCAAGTAATTTTTCACTGTGGACCTTAATGCAAGAAACTTCTTCATTTTTGTCTATGGTAATCTTGTCAACTTCCTTCTACATATTTTGCATTGACTTTTGACTTTCTGGAAGAATCATTTTTGAGATATCTTTTATGTCTTCTAGTATTACCGAATATGGTTCAATGTAACATACTATACTGTTATTTTCTTCTTTTTGCAAGAAAATGCCAGAAATGTTTTCTTTGTATTTAAAATGAACAACCCTAGTGATTCCATCCAGGGCAAACCCAAAATTATGTCACCTTGGTCGCTCCATAGGGATTGAACAGAGAATTATGATATAAATGTATAATCCCCATTATTTAATTGTAGGTCAATTATGTCATATTTTTTTCGTTCCAAAGGTCTAATTTTTCAAAAATATTTGACTTGGGAATCACCAATTGGTTAGCAAATTTCAAGCTTATATAATTGTTACTTTTGGCATTAGCAATAGAAATAGTAATATCTTTCCTTGCACGAGTTCCCTTAATTCTAAATATAGCACTGAAGCATAGTTAAATGGAGTTCCTGAAAATCATTTCCGAATTAAAATCCATTTTTTCTTCAGAAATTGACTCCCTTCTGTTTTCGATAAAATACTGAAATATTTTTCTTTTTACTTAGTAGATTTTGACTTTTAACTTGGAGTTGTCTTTTATATATATATTTTTATTACAATTCCAATAGTTATAATAACACTTTAACACTTTGTTTTTCCTCACTCACGGAATATATATATATATATATATAGTATTCAAAACCGGAACCAGTGACCGAACTAGTCCACCTATCAAACCGGGTTTCAAATTGGGACTGGTCAGATCTCAATGAACCGGTCTTTAAAAAGTACATGAAATAATTAGTTTTTAATGGAAAAAACACAAATTTTAGGATTTAAAACCGTGATTTCAAACCAATAGAGCCAAAATATGCAAAGTTTGCTCATCTATATACCATGTAAAGGTGAATATATCAAATTGGCACCAAGTGCAATACATATCAGCAACAGAATACATACTCAAGGAAGCTCTAAATGCCCTCTAGTGTCCAAAAGCAATGCTACAACCTATGGGGCCACTAGCCTACTACAAGTCTACATATCAATGATCAACATGATCACTCCTCATCATGATCAAACTCATCACCACTACTAGACAAGGGATCATCAACATGAGCTACATAAATAATCAAGCTCAAAGTTTGAGGACTCCTAAAACTCATTTGCAACCATAGTAGTAGTGGTAGTAGTAGCAACAAAAATAGATTACAAATCACTGATCAACATGATCACTCATGAAACTCATTATTGATTCAACGATACTAGAAATGGGATCATCAACAAGAGATACATAAACATCATCTAGCTCAAAGTCTTCAGACTTGGGTTGCTCAACCTTATAATATGATATAAATTGAAAACGTTTAACATGCCTAACCAATGATTTTGGTTTGAGTGAAGGGTTCATCTCCTCAACCAGTTAAAGCTTAGCATGCCTAATGTGGTAGAGAAAGCTTAACATGCCTAACCAGTTATTTTCCTTTGAGTGAAAGGTACATTCTTGTTAAAGCCATGGTAGAGGAGTTCAACAACCAATACCACCAACATCAACAAAGTTCAACAATCAATGCCACCAATATCAAGGTTTTTAAAGGGCTTCATGCTCTTGATCAAATGTCAATCTCATACCCTAACGCATGATAGAATCAAATGGAAACATTGCAAATCCCCAAACCATGAAATCCTGAAAACCATTAAGCCTGCTGAATTTTGAGTGAAATCTAAAATTCTAGTTTCTCCATTTGAAATCTAATAAGGTCGAAACCACTCTCAAACATCCGGAGTCATTTCATGGTAATGTTAAAAAACAGCCCCAATTTCCCTCAAAATAGCTTCAAAACTCACAAAACTTCATTCTGCGGGCTCTGCAGCTGGCCTGGCAAAAAACCAGTTGGTTTATTACCAGTCGGGTTCTGTCCTAAACCGGTCGGTTTAATGCTGGTCAGACCAAAAAACTGATAAGCCGCTCAAATAACTGGGTTTTTCAAACGGTTTGATGGCCCGGGCTAATGAACCAGACATCATCAGCCTCATTGTCTGATGTATTTTTCTCACTCTTTCTCTCTCTTGACAGGTTCTTGAGTTGTCCAAACTCACTTAGTGTTCCGTAACATCATACCTTTGTCACGGCTTTATACATATGTTTTGATGTTATAAGCCTGAGAGCTGCTCCAGGCACGATTTCTTCAGTTGAAAAAAAAAAAACAGATGGCAAGGTAGATGAGATGAGGTTGATGAGTGAATTTCTCAAGTCCCCTTATATTCTTTCATTGTTTCTAGTTCTTGTATACTTTTTCGATCAAGTGAATTGATCAAGTTGAAGTGGAGACTGATTGCCTCAATTCAACATGATATTATCCATTAACTTATTGTAAGTAAAGTGCTTGAACAGGATGATTTCATCACCTAAAGTGCTTACAGATTGGAACTAATACCTTCAGAATTTGTACATTCAATTCTTGAATAAAGGTAACTATCTTATGACATCCTTGTTGTTTGCTAGTGAGTTTGGTGGATTTTTATGTGATTCTCTGAGTTGAATGATCTTGGGAATCACTCCTGCCCAATTAATTTTCTTCTCATAAGTCAACTCCACAGCCATTGGATTACAGACACCAGTTAGAAACTTCAAAACCAAATCTTTAATTTGCTGTTTCTGAGTGAAAGTTGACTTTTTAAGTGCAGATCTGCCAGTTTTTAAGAGCAGATTTGAAGTAAAAGAATACAGACATCAGAACCGACTTTATTTGATAAATCTAAGTGTGATCTGAATTTAGCTTGCTGTCCTGAATACTTTCTTAGCAGATACAAGGTCTGATATAAAGTGACAGCAAGCCAATTTTGCATATTTGTAGTGTGTTTTGGGGGTAAAAGTCAGATATTTACATTTCAAATCATATAGATTCCTCCCTGAGGCGAGCAGGCACTAGCCCAAACTGCAGAGAGACTGTACGAAATGGCAGTGGTGCCTATCCTAGATGATAATTGAAAACCCTTCGTTTTGAGTGTTAAAATGTTGCTAATCAGAATTATTTTGTTTGGTACATAAAATAGCCAAGCAACAATCACCATTAAAAACCACTAGTATTTACCAATGAATAGGATATGAATATGATATATATGAAAATAAATTCCCATGATGCATAAATTGTTGTCATGGAAAATTTGACACAAAAGGCCAAGTTTATATAAACAACATCTGGGTGGAAGTCTATCTTTATATTGCAAAATGAAAGATTCAGTAGATTTGCAAGAATCATAGGCCTCTAATTTTGTTACTCAACAAATTTATCAATGTAAGACTGTAACATCATATCTCATAATAATCAATGGTCCTATTAAAAAACACAAATGTAAGAAGGCATTAACAGAAAAATAGACTGCTTCCTCACCTGTGCACACCTTCCAATGGCAAGGTCTAAACCCCATCCATGAACTAAATCATTCTGCAATAACACCACTCAAACTGTGATTAACGCAAGATATCCATTTGACATGAAAGTACCATTACAAACTTGAGAAGCAGACATGCGCTTGATAATTTACCTGAATCATATACCAAACACAGCGCCATGCCTTCCGGGAAAATACAGGAGCCATTATCTCCACAAACCTAAATTTAAGAAAAGCAAATCACAACCATCTGAGCTATTTGGACGACCAAGTTTTACAATTCACGTGGAAATAAGAAATATTGGAAGTAAGAATTGTGCAACAGTAAGACATTGGTTCCCAACATTATAAAACCAAAAAATGTATGTCAGGAGGAGTACTCTATTAATAAACATGAATATCTTGCCAACTTATAGTCATGTGCATACCCTGCACATGGTGGTAGATGTGGATCAGTGCACCACCCAGGTTGCTCTGTCGTTTCCCTGTTCAAATTATATCAGTACTTCAAAGATTTTAAATTGAGATAAAATTCCAATAATAGTCAAGAAAAATGTCAAAAAAGCAAAGAGAAATCAAAAGCCTCTTACTTGTGCACTTCCACATTATCCCTCTTTCTTGTCATTTGCCATGTTAGACCAGAACGTGGCTCCAAAGCAGGTTGTGATATCTCCAAACCATGCTTTCTTACAAGTTCTATGTATCTGTAATTGATGAGTCTTAGTAGCTACCTAGAACCCAAGCACAATAAAAATGACATAACAAACACTGCATAATATCATTATATCAGAAAATTAAGTCAGGCACCAGTCAGAGCCTCTCAAGAATTGGGCAGTGAATTACTTTTCTGCATTAAAGTGCTCAACTCCTAGGTCTTCATCCCAAATAAATATGTATTCAAAAGGTGCTATGACATCTGGATGAAGAAATCGCTTTGCATACCACCTGATATAATAGAATTAGTGTTAGTGAAGTTCATTATAATGGGATTCACACTGATAAGATTCAATCCATTCCCCCTCTGCATGGAACCAGCTGGAATGATTCCAGGTCCAAATACATCTTGGATCTGACATAAGTCCACAATATAACGCATATTCATATCTAGAAATGATACACGAAGGACCTATTGGGGACATGTGCTGGATATGTCCACAAAGGATTACCATGTTGTGTCCAAATAAATCAACCAACAACAAACAAAAGGAAAACTCAGAAAAATGTTAAATTAATCAATATTCATCACAATTTCAAAAAATAAACCACTGGATATATAGAAATTGATACCAAAATGGTCATTACGCTCATTCTATGCCACAGAATCACCATCAGCTATAGCTCCCTTAACGCTCATTCTATGCCACAGAATCACCATCAGCTATAGCTCCCTTAAGGTGAAAATGTTTATAATTTTACTATTTACATGCATCTCAACTAATAACCTCACGTCTGTGGAAGTATATCACACTCATGTCTGATACAGCAAAAGTAAGACATTAGACAAACTCTATTTTGTCTACCTACCCATTAATTTGACACTCATATTACCAACTTGCAAGTAATGGTGTTCCATTTGGAAAGTACATAAAACTGCATAAAGGTGCCAATGAAATCAATGTTTGCAGGTTATGGAAGATAACTTTCACAACTCTGGTTTTCCATTTGATCTACTTTAAATTAGAATCATGCTTTAAAACACTTATGTCACATGCAACGTTTTATCAATACTTTTATGTATGCTATATCTGACTCTATAATATCCATATATTTATGAAAACATAATGTTTCCACATCACATCCTGGTAACATAGCCATAAAGACAAATATCCTTCATTACAAATTAAATTTCAATTTAAGTCCACTGAAATTGGCAAATTATACATCCCCGAGAAAGCTTGAAGTTGAATTTTAATAAACATAAAAGTAATAAAAATATCTAGCGTTGCCGTAAGCCACAGCTGCAAACAATAATGTAAGACACCTTGAACTGTATATAAGTTCTTTATTTTGTTAAAAACATACATGTCGATATCCAATTAAAGAGATGATGATAAATGATATCCATGAAAAAAATCTAAGCACAAAAAATCCATCGTATTGTCAAGAAACTAGAAGATCCCACTAGAGGTGCTGACTTTGTGGAGCTTTGTGCCTTCAGTACTGCCTGATGACCCTTGATCTAACTCACTTAAGTAGATATCATATGCATAAATAGTGTCTGTAATGTGAAAATTTCTAAAATAGAAATCCTATCGTAGTGATTAATATGATTTCTTCTACTTATTACCTCAGAAATAAGTTATCTACTAGATTCTTACGGCAAATATCAAAACATATTCTACTGCAGACTTCACAATTAAAAGATTGCAGAAAGTTAATGTAAGTAAAATGCTGGCACATATACAAACACAATGACACGGTTATTTTTGGACAATTGTCCCCGGAAAAACCCAATGTGGGAAAATCGGTGCAGCAGATGAGGGTTTAATTATTCTTCAGCAAAAATCATCATGTACAAATTACACACAGAAATATAGAACAAGGCTTTCTGAGAAAAATTTACAGACGTTCCTAAACAAGTATGTAACCCGAGAGAGAGGTTCCTCCACTCTCCGCATCTCTCTGGCTTGCCCAGCGTCACTTTCTTTGGCCTCTGGACTGGCATGTGCAATCCCTGCGCCACTCAAGCCAGCGTTGCCTCTCCCAGCGTATATCTATCCAATGTTGTCCCTTCGACTGCTCTGCGTCTTCGTCCCTGTCTCCCTGACTGATGTTGAACCCTCTCTCTCCTCCACCTACAACTCTCCCTCTGAATCGATTTTCTCTTGCCGAACTTCGACCAGTGAGAAAATCTATTTTACTCAGGCAACTAAGTATCTGCCTGGTGTGTTTTCCAAATGACCCTCAAGCCCCTTCTTATATCCTCCTGTTGGAAACCAACGACCTAGATTAACTCTTAATTAAAGGCTCAAATCATTTTGACTTGATCTTCGTCTTTATCTAGAAAATTCACCCACAATTAGATTGATACCCATTAATATTTTAATTTTCCTAAGTTTAGAGTTAGGAACCCCATTAAAAATATTAATTATTTTAATATAATCATCTCTGGGTGGAATTTCCCAAAATGGATTCTGGGTTCTTTGGAATGCATGTGCCCAAGCCTCCTTGCAAAATTTGAGGCTTAGAGCACATCCGATGCTACCCCAAATCAACACTCCCTCTTAGCAAGGAATGTGCTCTAGCAATATACTGCCGCTGCATATTTGCTCTGACTCTGAAGCATCGTTCTCTACGCTGCTGATGTCTGACATGTTGCTGCTACAACTGTATTGTTGCCTTTGACACTGCCACTACCAATGCTACATATGTACTACAGCTCCCTCTGAATTTCTGCATCTGTGTTGATGTTGGCACTGCCACTACAAACTGTCCCTGCACTGCAAACTGTTGCTGCAACTGAAACAGATTTTCAACCATACCCAACTACTCTTTGAACTAAGTAAACTTAGCTCTTCTGAGAGCCTTTGTGAGTATATCGGCCACTTGCTCTCCTGTGGGAACATACTGTAGTTGCACTGCCCCAAGCTAAACACAGTCTCTGATAAAGTGACAACAGATATCTATATGTTTCGACTGATCATGAAATACTGGATTCTCAGAGAGTTTGATGCAACTCTAATTATCGCAGTAAACCTTGGTCGCCTCCATCCTTTTTCTGAATAGGCTCACAAGCAATTTTCTGAGCCACATGGCTTCGCATGTAGTTGTGTTGGCTGCCATATATTTTGCTTCTGCTAAACTCAGTGCTACCAATTTTTGCTTCCTGTTGCACCAAGATATCATCCCTAATCCAACACTGAAGCAGTACCCTGAGGTACTTTTTCAGTCTACTGAATTACCTGCCCACTCTACATCGATGATCCCATTCTAGCTAATATCCTCCCCTCTAGAGTACTTCAACCCATATCCGGTTGTTCCTCGTACATACCTAAGTACATGTCTTGTTGTTGCCCAATGCACCCTTTTTGGTTCTACCATGAACTGACTAAGATTGTTAACAGCAAAACAAATGTTTGGCCTAGTGTTGACCAGATACATAAGCGACCCAATGAGTTGTCTGTACAAGGTGGGATCTACTTCTTTATCCTCTGATGCATCTATTTTCTTCCAGTTGGTGATCATGGGAGTAGCCATGGGTCCGCAATCCTGCATTCTAAATCTCTTCAGAATCTCTATAGCATACCTTCCTTGTCCAAGGAAGATCTCCCCATTCTTCTGTCAAAATTCCAACCGCATAAAATAATGCATCAATCCCAAGTCCATGTCAAATTCAACTTCAATATTCTTCTTGCAGTCCTAGCTAAGCCTAGATGATCCAGTTAGGAACAGGTCATCTACATATAGTACCAAAATAAGTGGCTCATTCTCTACCAGTAAATAGTAGAGATTGGGATCGGCATCTCTTGACAAATCCCAACTGCTGCAAGAAACTATCAATTCAACCATACCATGCTCTAGGTGTCTATTTGAGCCCGTATAGGGCTTTCTTTAACCTGCAAACATGAGACTTCTTCTCATGAGTTTCAAAGCCTTCGAGTTGTTCTATATACACCTCTTCTTCTATCACTTCATTCAAGAATGTTGTCTTGACATCCATCTGGTGAATCTCTGATCCCATTTAAGCTACTAGGGATATAACAAATATGATAGAGGTGTAACGAGCAACTGGGGCGAAGGTCTCTTCATAGTCTATCCCTTCTTTGTGAGCATACCCCTTTGCTACGAACCTTGCCTTGTACTTCTCTATGTTGTCATCTGCAGCATACTTGATCTTGTAGATCCATCGTGATCCTACAACTAATCTATTTTCTGGTCTAGCTACTACTTCCCAGACATTATTTGTCGTGATGGAGTTGTATTCTTCCACCATGGCATCCACCCATACTTGGTGTTGAACAGCTTCCTGAAACCTAGAGGGTTCTCCAACCTGAGCTACCAATGCTTGGTATCTATCTGGTTGTCTACACTGCCTCTTCTCGGCTCTAGGAGCTCCAACAAACTCCTTGGCATCCCTCAGTGTCTACCGCACCTCTTTGCTCGTTCTACCAGGGGTGGTGGGGGGCTCAACCAACTCTTCCTCCTATCTTGTTGTTATGTCCATTTAGAAGCATCTACATTTCCTCTCTCTGAGGAAATAGTAGTATTGGTCACTGTACTCGACCCAGGGGTATGCTCCCTTTCTTGTCCTTCTTATTGCCCCCGCTGCTCTTGGACTAACGGAACATCTCCTGACCTAAGTCCCTTGACACAGGCATTCGGGATTCGTAGGATACAGGGATTCAAGTGTCGGATTCGGACACGTTGACCCCACGGAACAGGACACATAGGATTTGTTATATATTATTTTATTAAATATATATATATATATATATAAAAATTAGATATTTCTTACACAAATTCTCATTTATTGATACAAATTCATTGATTTCAAACATAGATCTTCATCTAGATGTTAGTTTTACTATTTACAAAGTAAGTTAGTAACATTATAGCATGCATAGTACATACAAAATTCAAATATTTGCATAAACCCTCACAAACCCTCCCAAACCTCATAAACCTCATAAAACCTCACTCATAAACCCTCACAAACCTCATAAACCCTCATAAACCTCATAAACCCTACCTCAGAAACCCTCACTTTTTTTGGATTCGAATCCCAAAAACGGGACACAACCGGGATTCGATGGTGTCCTGTTAGGACACGTGGTGTCCCATTTTAGGATTCGAATTCCCATCAAATCGTGTCGGATTCATGGGATTTGGACAGTTTGGCCTATTTTGGACGAATCCGGTTTCATAGCTCCTGACTAATCATCTGCAAGCATTTCATGAGATTTCTTGAAAGCTCTATCTTCCATGACTTTGCATCTCGTCTTACTACAATCTTCCTGTTGCCTGGAATGTAGATTCTATATGCCTTTGAGGTCTCGTTATAACCTACAAGATACCCCTTCTCTGCAGTCTGATCCAGTTTGTTGCGCTTCTCGTCTAGAATGTGGCAATAAGCCACGCTTCTGAATATCCTGAGATGACTGGCTTCCGACTTCTTCCCTGTGAATACTCCTTCGGGCGCTTTCTTCTCCAATGCTCTATGAGGAGTTCTATTCTGGATATATATTGTCATGTTGCAAGCTTCTGCCCATAGATACTTAGGTAGATCCTGATCATACAACATGCCTTTGGCTACCCCAACAATAGTTCGGTTCCACTGTTCTGCCACTCCATTTTGCTCTGGATTATATGGAGCTATCCACTCTCTTTTGATGCCCTCTGCGCAGAAATCTATAAAATCGTTGTTTGTATATTCTCCACCATTGTCTGAACACAATACCTTTATCTTTTACCCTGTCATATTTTCAACAAGAGCCTTAAACTCTCAAAAACAATCAAAAGACCTCATCCTTGGTCTTTAGGAAATAGATCTAGGTTTTTCTGGAGTGATCATCGATAAAAGTGACGAAGTATTCGCCACCACTAAGATCCCTTGTGGACATAGGACCGCAGATATCTGAGTGTATTAATCCTAATACATCCTTTGCTCTATTGTTACTTCTGGAAAAAGTTGCTTTAGTGTACTTTCCTAGCACACATCCTCTGCACAAGTCATCATGTTCACTACTTAAGACTGGTACCCCTTTAACAGTCTCTATGAGCATCCTCAGTGCTCCATGGTGTAAGTGCCCCATTCCCCTGTGCCATAAATCATTTTGCACCTTCTCACCATTATAGTTGTTGCCTATCAATGCCACTGGCAATTCGAGTTACAACCTATACAACTTGTTGCTTCGAAACCCAATTTGCTTTTTCTTCTTCCAACTTGGATGCTTAACGTATACTTTCTTCCCAATGAAGTATACATCATATCCCTTGTCATGTAACTGGGACATTGAAATTAAATCATTCCTAATCCTGGCACATGCACAACATTGGTGGCTCGAATGTTGGTCCCTGCTTCCATCTGAAAAGCTATGGTGCCTCTCCCTACTGGAGTACATTTTGTTCTCTTTCCCATAGTTATTTGAAAGTCCATTTGTTCTTCTTGATAGCTCGAGAAATGTTTTCATACTCCAGTCATATGAGTTGAGCCCCGCTATAAATGTACTAAACATCCATTGATGTTGAATTAGCTAGGCATGTGAATTCGTCACATCTAATCTGGTAGCTAAATCTGAGACACTTTGAGTATCCATATTGTGCCAATTTCTGACGCTAACCTATCCCAGCAATAAGTTACCTATTGTATTCTTACGACAAATATTGAAACATATTCTACTGCAGACTTCACAATTAAAACACTGCTAAAAGCAAATGTAAGTAAAATGTTGGCACATATACAAACACAATGACACAGTTATTTTTGGACAATTGTCCCCGGAAAAAACCCAATGCGAGAAAACCGGTGCAACAGATGAGGGTTTTATTATTCTTCCGCAAAAATCATCATGTACAATTACACCCAGCAGTATAGAACAAGGCTTTCTGAGAAAAATTTACAGACATTCCTAAACAAGTATCTGACCCGAGAGAGAGGTTCCTCCACTCTCTGTCTTGCCCAACGTGACTTTCTCTGGCCTCTGGACCGGCTTGGGCAATGCCTGCATCACTCAAGCCGGCGTTACCTCTCCCAACGTCAATCTGCCTAGCATTGTCCCTTCGGTTGCTCTGTGTCTTCGTCCCTGTCTCCCTCACTGATGTTGAACCCTCTTTGTCTCTCTTCCACCTGCAGCTCTCCCTCTAAATCGATTTTCTTTTGCCGAACTTTGATCAGTGAGAAAATCGATTTTACTGTGGGCACCGAGTATCAATCTAGTGTGTTTTCCAAATGACCCTCAAGCCCCTTCTTATATCTTCTTGTTGGATAACCAACGACCTAGATTAACTCTTAATCAAAAGCTCAGATCATTTTGATTTAATCTTCGTCTTTATCTAGAAGATTCACCCACAATTAGATTAATACCCATTAATATTTTAATTTTTCTATGTGTATTGGACATGAACTAAGACATGCAAGCATGCATCCTCTAGGAGATCTGCACGCTAACTAAAATTGGTCATCTACATAGATGAGCATCTAGTCTACCTAGGGAATTGCACCCTCTAACTAATTGTGCATGATATTAACAGCTAAAGAAAACATAGAAATAGCACTGAACTGCTAAATATCAAAAAGCATTTAAACTGGCACTGAACTAAGAATGGCGCATGCATGCACCCTCTCTCTCTCCATAAATCTAAAGCATGCATGCACCCTCTATCTCTCTCTCCATAAATCTATAGAATACATGCAACCTCTATCTCTCTCTTCTCCATAGATGCCTCTACACCATACAAAACCACTGAAGAAGGGTACACTGCTGCTGAAATAGGAAAAAGTGTTGCAAACATCCTTATCACGAAAAAACTGGGAAATCACAATTATTTGGCCTCGCAATTTTTTTTGGCAAAAAAATCAACGATTTTTTCAAGGGCAAAAAAATCACAATTTTGTCATAAACTACAGAAAAAATCAGGAGTCGATGGAATAAACCACCGTGCAGTGGATAGGGAGCAATTTAAGCAATGTTATGAGAACCAGACTCAACTAGACAATTGCAATGCATTTAAAAAAAAACAATAATTTATGAGAGGGACAGTCTAGTATTCAACCATAGGGCCCTATTAATGCTATGTAATTAACAGTAATTTTAAATTCTGAAAGTTAAAAGATGAATCATTTTACTTAAATTTTTAACATACCATTAACTGTTTCAGGATGTTTGAGATTGGTTCCAACCTCATTGGATTTCATATGGAGAAAGTATAATATTATGTCCCACTCAAAATCTAACAGACTTAACAGTTTTTGTGATTTCAGGACTAGAGGGGTTGCATCATTTCCATTGAAGTCTATCATGTATGAGATATGGAACTAGCATTTAATCAAAAGCACCAAGCCCTCTATGTACCTCGATGTTGGTGGCATTGATTGTTGAACTCATCTGTCATGACCCTAGTAAAAATGTACCCATCACTCAAACAAAATCTTGATTTGACATGTTAAGCTTCTTCTATCTTATTTTAATGCTTAGAGGGTGATATTGATGATGAGGATTCCAATATAGGTAATGATTCCCATATTAGAGGTATAGTGCTGCTCACTTCTTTCCATTAAAACCAAATGCCCGTTGGTGTTCCAAAAGTGCCTTTCCGAGCCCCTGGAGATGAAGATGCAACTTGGGTCGACTTATACAACCGACTTTATCGAGAGAGCGATTACTTTTTTTTGGCTCAGGATATCAATCACGAGATTGCAAATCCAACTCATGGGTCTCATGGTATATTTGAGTGCAGAAGATGCAAATAAAGATATTTTCCTCATTTATCAACTGTCCCGGTGGATCAGTAATACCAGGGGTAGGTCTTTTCGATATGATGCAAGCAATAGTACCAGATGTACATGTTGTAGCATGATTTTTCTGGACTCTCGAGGCTATCTACAACCTCTTTGTTGACATTTTTTCGGACTCTGTGCTATTTTGGTTATATGCACCCTTGCCATATATGTGAGAAACTTTTCATATTTGTGTATGGTTTGGATTCCATATGGATCCACATAAATATAAAGTTCTTTTTCAAAATTTGTATATTTATGTATTTTTTTGGTCGATCAATTTTTAGGTCCAGTTTTATAATGGTTCTAGTACGGTTCAAATTTCTGGGCTCTACCAGTTCAATGAACCGTCTGGCACCCTTGCTATATATGTGAGAATTAGAAACTTTTCATATTTGTGTATGGTTTGGATTCCATATGGATCCACATAAATATAAAGTTTTTTTTTTTCAAAATTTGTATATTTATGTATTTTTTTGGTCGATCAATTTTTAGGTCCAGTTTTTTAATGGTTCTAGTACAGTTCAAATTTTTGGGCTCTACCAATTCAATGAACAGTCTGGTTACGATAACAATGGATACATGTGAATTTTTTTTTACTTTTTTTCTCATTTTGCAAATGGTGAGAAGGGTTTGGAGAGCAAAGGAGGACGTCAGATTCCAACGCCAGCCCCAGGGCCTTGTTCATCTAGAGGAAAAGCCATTAACTTTGCCTGTAAAAGGGGCAGAGTAAATCACGTATCTAATTTCATTGTAGATGACTATGGGTAAAGCAGCTTGAAAGACCCCCCAACGTGGACCCCATTTCCTTAAAAAACACTAACATTGTCTATGAGTGGAGTGTGGAGTCTGGGCGCCCTTTTACGGAGGAGACATAGGAATGATTAAAAGAGTAGCAGAAGGCAAAAGATGCAGGGAAGGATGACCCACAGTGGCTATGGGACAAGAAGAGGCTGGGTGAGGACACTAATCTGCCAGCCTTAGCACCACCTTCTACACATATTAATACTCATACACCCACCGTTGGCTCTCAGACTCTTGCCAGATGACCATTTAGTAACAGACAAACCATTACCTTGCACATAAAAAGGGCAGAAGAAATTGAAAGCCCGCTAGCAGATTGACCATTGTAGATGATTCATCATGATGAGATACAATTATTATATATTTAATGTAATTTTGTATTGTGTATTCAGTTCTGAGTCCTTGACTAGACAACTATCAAGCTTCAGTATCGACTTTGATGTATCATTTAGCATCATATCTTCTACAAGTCCCTTTTTTGTATATATTTGGTGATTTAGTTATTTAATGTTGTTGTTGGTTTATATTTAAATAAAATTGAAAAAATTGAATTTATTTAAAAAAAATTAAGCTTGCCATGGTTTGCTAATTTTTTCACCAGTGTCCAGATCCTCAGTGATTTTTCAACACTTGTAAACACAAAAATAAAACAAAGAACAATACACAAAGTAATGTGTCTAAACAATGGGTTCACCCCAGAAGCAGTATACACTTACAGTAGAGGACATGCTTGACAGAGATGATAAAGTTAGATCTAAGACTTTTGTGATCCATAATGTAGAGAGCAGTCTTTCGGATTAATCACATAGTAAGGATTGGGTCGACGTTTCAAACCAACTAATGTGGTTCATCCTGTCCTGAGGATGAACCACATTAGTTGGTTCGAAACGTTGACCCAATCCTTACTATGTGATTAATCCAAAAGACTGCTCTCTAGAGATGATAAAGATAAGTCAATTCTCACCATTTAGTTTGTCTCATTGCGCTGATATGAATTGCTTTTTTAGACCACTCAAATTGATCCCATTCACTTGCCCTCCCATCATAATGGAAAAGAAGAACTGTAAAATTTCCTGAAAACTGGTAATTAAGATCAAATTAATAAAATAAAAAAACGAGTGCTTGCAATTTTAGTAGGAAATAATGAATGGTATTATCATAGTAATTATTAATTAAGATCCCTGTACTAAAAACTAGTGGTGAAGTTATAAATTTTCAGACTCAATGAATTAGAAAGGGATAAGGAGAATAAACTAATAGGTAAACCGTATAAATATATACCTTGGAAACAGCGGTATTGACAATATCTTTCTGTGAAAACCCAACAGTGAAAACCACTAGGTACTTTTGCTTGAATGGTAAGTCCTGCATATTTCCATCAGAGATCAATCAAGTTTGAATTAGCTGCCAGAAGTTAAGGAAAAACACTATCAGATGAATAGATAGGCATTCAAGACATAGTTGAAGTGAAGAAGAATACCCTAATTATAATGCTCTCCAGATAGGGTGAGCTATTAAATAACATAACTATTTTTAATACATATGTTCCAAAAACAGGATGTGTACCCAAGAGAAGTCGAAATGGATAGGAACGTTAATAAACAGAAAGAGTAATCCAATATATAAAATTAACTACAGACAGTTCTAATTTCCCTCTGTAATTCTAAATAGTCACTCTGGATAGAAACTAAACATACCAAATTTCCAGAGTCTTAGTTTTATTTTGTTTAGCCAAATTCATACTGTACTGCAATAGATATTGATGGTTAAAGAAAGTAACAAACCTCACTGGGCTTACCCCACAATCTGCGGAGGTACAAATCAGTCTCGGCCACAACAATTCCTGGAGCCAATGTCTCTGCGCCACGAGGGTTTGTCGGTACATATATCTACAATAAAAAACAATAAAATTAAAACTAAATATATTGTCCATATTATACTTATGCCCTCTGTCCTTTATTCTTCTGCTTTCAACAATTGACTGAACCTATAGAAAGAAAGGTCTGTTGGCACAAAGTTGAGTTGACTATGGTTATGATCAATCCAGCTACACAATAGACATCAGCAAACTCTTTATCAGTTTTGGGCAAAGGGGGGCTTGCCACAAAGCTAAATTATCTGAGTACATGGTAGATATAGGAATACCCTGTGTGTGTATCTACTATCTATAAATACAGCTATAGGGTAGAACTTGGCAAGCAGTTTATCCATGATTCCATCACGTTACAGAAGGGTGTATGATTTGGTCCCAACTAACAATTCCATGTACATTTGATATTCAAGACTCACTCGTTACAGTAATCTGAATGGTATGGTAGGTGCAAACACCCTTGAAAAAAAATCTATATTTTATTTGATTTTCTATTTTAATATAAAATAAACAATTTCTTAGGGTTCCCATTGCAATTTTATACCTCAAGGGCACAATGGACGGAACATTCTGAAAGTTGGACAATTGAATGGCCTAAAGAGAGGGAGAGTGTGATCTGCCCCACCAGAAACATATGTTTTGGCAAGCAGGGACTACACCCTATTGTGAGGATTCTAATGCAAATCTACACTCCTCTATAAGAGAAAGGGAGCAAAGAAATCATCATCTAAAGTGCTCTGAACTGGTTATCAAGATATACACATGTATGTAGAGCTATCAACTTTAATGAAAATGTCAGTTGTTTTAAGGAGTCACTATTAATATGCAAATAAGGTAGCATAGGAATATATGTGTGAAATTTTAATACTTTTACAGTTATATGCAGCAAATACTGAAAAGATTATGTCTTCTGCAATTTATATGCAGCAAACACTACTACAGCTTTACAGAAAACTAAACCACAGGAACTGAGAAAATATTGTTCACAGAACATCGATATTTTTGGACAAATGTCCCTAGAAAAACCCCGAAGGCAAAAACCAATGCTGCAGATGAGGATTTTTATTATTCTTCTTCAGCAACATCTGTGATTGAAATTTCACAACTGCTTGCCGTAAACTGGCAAAGCTCCGATAATTTATTTTCTACAGCTACTGCACATAAAAATACTTGGAATGAACTTGGCATCCCTCTGAAAAATAACCAGCCCTTTTGAGATAATTCAGCCTCCCTCTCCAAGAGCGTATGGCCTCACATATGCGGCCCTTGCTGAAGGAAATTCTGCCTCACGGTCACTAGCAAACTCAGCCTTTTCTAGCAACAAAACTCAGTGTGACGTCTCGGCCTTCCCTAGAAGAAATGGTGCTCTTAAGCTGCCTCTTTCTCCCACATTTGTGAATACAAACTCGGCCTCCAAAAACCCTTGTGCACCAGAAAAATCTTGGCCTCCTGCAAACAAATCGAACTGCCAATTTTTCTCCCTCTAGATCTCAGAAATTGGAAGAAACTGATGAAGAAATTATCTTCGGAAATCTTCTACTCAATCATTGTTGATTCCTCACTGCTCGGAGTTCTCCACGTTATCACTTAGAGAAAACCCTGGCTGCGGGAAAAACTCTAAGGTAACCTCAAACCACTTTGAGGTTGAAAGCTGACCCTTCAACCTGGAGAGGGATCTCTCCCTAAAACACAGCTACCCAAGGTCACAGTGGTAGAAGGTTTGCAATAAGTCCTATGGCCAGATTTATTCAAGAAAAATTGAAGTTGGTTGGACTATAGGAAAATTTCACCATTGGGCATGGAGTCTAGATCCAATCAGCTTTATATGATCACAGATTCAGTGAGCAAACATCACAAAAGCGAAATAGTAACAATTCTTTGGCAATTTTTAGGAAGTTGGACGATAGTGAAGGAAATCAATGTGATATACATGTGAAAAACAAGTATTTAAATATCTGAAACATAAAGAAAATGGAGCACAGCAATATGAATTCCAATTTCAAACCACTTAACATTTAGATATTGAAGAAAATATTAAACGAAGAGACAAACAGAGAATTATGACACAGGAATTTCTGCAAAACTGCTCACATAGACTACTTTATTACTAAGTCACATGACACGAGGACACGAGACACGGAGGACACGTAAATACGAGTATTCAATACGAAACGCAGCGACCTGGAAACAGGACACGGGGGACACGTTTTATATAT
>APFE030438067.1:0-14001 GCA_000404065.3 Pinus taeda | reverse complement strand
TCTTAATATTATTACTAATATCAATGTTTACCATTATATTAGGATGAGAATAATATATATAAATAAAATGGTAAATATTTCTCTTATCTACCCATTTAACTAAATTATTATTTATAATATTATAAATAATATAAATATAAATATAATATTATTTATTTCCACTATTAATGTAAATATTATTATTATAATATTAATATATTTATTTACCATTACCCTTATATAATAATATTAATAAATGTTATTTATTCAAATAAAAATATAATGGTTAATCTGTTGGTTGAGCTGTGCCTTACTTCCACCTTTTCAGCTTCGAAGGTGAGTTCTATGAGCAAACTTGCAGAGTTGCCATGGGCTCCCCCTTGTCCCCTGTTGTCGCTAATCTCTTTATGGCGGATTTTGAGTCCAAAGCTTTGGCCTCCTCTCGTCTCTTACCGAAGCTATGGAAAAGATTCGTAGATGACACAGGTGTCGTTTGGTCTCATGGTCCTGATGAGTTGGATCTTTTCTTCAGTCATCTCAATAACCAGTCCGCCGCCATTAAATTCACTATGGAAAAGGAATTCAATGGATGTCTTCCGTTCCTGGATGTTCTCATCTCTAAGAATGAGGATAGTTCCTTCTCTCACCAGGTTTTTCGAAAGAAAACACATACTGATCAATATTTGCATGCTTCCTCCCATCATTTCCCCGCCCAGAAGTTGGGGGTTCTTAGCACGCTTTCTACCCGTGCTGTGAGAATATTGATGAAAAGAGCTTGGAAAAAGAGAAGGCTCATCTCTTAGATGTCTTTGTGAAAAATGGTTACAGTAGACACCTGGGTCAAAAAGCCTTCCTCAAGGCCCATAAGGAGCCTTCAATCCAAAAAGATCCTAAAGATCGTGTCATGGGGGTTCACCTGCCTTACATCCAAGGAACCACAGACAAGATTGCCAGGATTCTGAAGAAGCACAATGTTCCCGCAACCTTTAGGCCTCTTAATACCATCCGTGGCTCCCTTAGATCTGTGAAAGATCCTATCGACCCTAAAGACATGAAAGGCATCTATGTCATTCCCTGCTCCTGTGGGACACCATACATTGGTGAGACCGGTCGCTCTATTAATCAAAGGATTAACGAGCATTCGACAGACTTAAGGCATCGAAGGGCCAAGTCCTCGGCCCTTGCAGAGCATGTCGAGAAGACTAAACATCATGTCTGTATTGAAAAGGCTCGCGTCATTGCAAAGGTTGCACAATTTCACCATCGGAAGTTTAGAGAGGCCCTAGAGATTGAAAAAAGGCCTAAAAATCTTAATAGGGATGACGGCTGGAAGATTAGCAGTTGCTGGATCCCAGCCCTGTCTTCCTAGCCTCCTCATTCCTTCTTCTCTTTGGTTTCATGGTTTTCTTTATCCTCCCTTTTCCGGTTAGATAATTAATTATAAGGGTCTCTTTTGAACCCCTTTCCTAGAATGTGTAATTTCCCTTTTGATGGAATTATAGCATAAGCTTTTTAAATAATAGTCCTTAAAAATAAAAAATATTCTCAGATTATGAGCTAGCAATATGAGCCATAAATTACTATTAACGATAGTATTATTTCCTACTATTTCTTAACAACATGATAGTAGTGTATTGATTAGTGTACATGATAGTAATATTAATATCGATATTATTAAATAAATAAATATTTTAAAATAAAATAGGAATTTATATTTCCTTAGTTTTAATTTAGTAGATATTACAATTTATTTCTAATAAGTAATACTATCCTAATAGGAATTTTAAATATTAATAACATATTAGTTAAGTATGATTAAATAAATATGTGTTTGTTTATTTGTTTTTGCTCTTTTTTTTTTTTTTAATGTAAACATATGTTATTAAGGAATATATATTAATAAGATTTAATAGTATTAAGGAATAGATGAATAAATAAATATATTAATAAAATAATAATTGAATTAAGTTCTAAATTTAAAAATAATGGGTATATAATAATGAGATTAACCATTATATTTTTATTTGAATAAATAATATTTATTAATAATATTATTATTATATGAGGGTAATGGTAAATAAATATATTAATATTGTAATAATAATATTTACATTAATAGCGGGGATGAATAATATTATATATATATTTTATAGTATTAAAAATATATTAGTTAAATGGTAGATATAGGAAATATTTTACCATTTATTTATTCTAATAATTTAATACTCAGTCCCAATTAATGGAAAATATTTGATATTATTCAATAATATACAAATGATTAAAAAAAATTTAGGGTAAAAATATATATTAATATAATTTAAAATAATAATTAAACTAGGTTCTGAACATAACGAGAGTGCTGACAGATTATCCAAGGAGGCCACGATGATGGACAGAGGAGTTTGGGAGATTACTGAGGTACAGGGACAACAAGAATACAAATACTGCCATCGTCCATACATAGATCCGAGATACCAGCACGCACCAGAACAATAACTATATGAAACTTTTTGTTCAAATTGATAACAATTTTTAATGTAAATACCAAGATACAAATAGAACAACAAGCGAGCCAACAAGGCTTTTTTGTAAATTATTGCAAAATAAAAGATGACCCTGCGTGGAACATCTAAAGATAGAACTGAACCTACTTATTTTTTGAAGCTAACAGGCACACTGTTATACAGTGACCACAAGTATATGCATAGCGATATCAATATGTAATTTTCAAATCATAATGAAAGTTACAGATTTTTCCAGTGGAAAAAAATAATTAAACTAGGTTCTAGATTTAAAAATAATATATGATATTTACCATTCTAATTATTTAAATATATTAAATATTTATTAATAATATATTAATTATATAAGGTAATGGATAAAAATATATTATTATTAGTAATAATATATTACATTAATAAACAATATAACATACAGTTTATATAATATTAAATAATAAATAAATAGATATATAAAATAATTAAATAAATTTGGTCCCTCCCCTTGGGGCCTAGTCAAACCTAGCTATTAGAGGCTCGGTTAACCGTTACTCAGTCAATTTTAGCTGTTGGAATGACCTGTTGTCCCTATTTAACGCATTGCTCAGATCGGATCTTCAACTTGTCTTGACGATGAACCACACTGGTTGGTTCAAAACGCGTTGACAAATGATTTTTTATGTGATTTTGCCGAAATTATTCTCCAAACAAGTTGAAACCTACTGCTAAATAAATATGCATTAGTTACAACTGCTTGAGTCTTGTTGCCTAAAAAATAAACAATCCTATTGCCGACAACTGTTATGTGGAATAGTACCCACATTTCCAGCTTCGGTGCAATAATATTGAGCAAATGATGGTTCGGCATGATGTGGCATAACTAATGACAACATTGTTGGTGTAACAGTGGATCCACGTGAGGTGTAACAACACCCAATGTGTAGCAGCAACCTGTAGCAGCACTAATCTGTAGCGGCAATCTTTAACAGCAGCCACCTGTAACAACAATGATCTGTAACAACACCTAGTATGTAGCAGTGATATGTAATAGCACTCAAGGTGTAACAACAAACTGTTCTACCCTTTTTTTGCAGTTAACTCCTGCTACGTGTTTTCTTCCGTGAGCCAACACCTCAAAAGATAAACTTCCCAATATGCTCCTTCAATGTTCATCTAGTTAGTCACAAAAAGGAATAAATCCTCGTATTTATTCAGTAAAATACAACGAAGTATCATGACAGTAAAATGGATTAAAAAGGTAAGAAAACAGGGAGTTTGGTCATATAAGGGCACAGTTCTGGAGGAAAGAAAGGTCAAAACCAGGGAAAGAAGGTGCATAAAATGGGTGAAAAACCACACCCAATAGAAGCAACCCACTATGAAAATTAAGGATTATTGGCTGAAATTTTACAGAAAGGGGTAGAGCATTGCAGATTTGGCTAGCCAGTTCCTGGGAAGGGCTCGTTCGGCGAGTGTGACATGGGGTACTATTGGGATTTCTAGGCAGAGAAAGGTGGTTAACCTTGCCATGATGTTTTAGGATTTTGTTGTGGATGATATTGCTTAGGAAACATCAAGGATGGGTCTTGTGGCATACCTGAGGGTTGTGCTTTCCATTGTCAATGTTGTTCCATTAAGTATGTCAGATTTGTTCCTTCTTCAACTTCCTTGAATACTTATTTTAACCCTAGAAGTGATGGAAATTGATCCGTGGCATGGTCCTTGGTGCATATTGAGCATGTATCAATCATTTCCAAAGGACATTCCCGTTGACTATGCTTCTTTTGGAATCATGGGAAAAATATGGCTAGCGTCTATTTTTCCTTAGCTTTTCTCTGTCTGGCATGTAAGACATGTAACTATGTATTCAACGTGCCTAAGATGTATGTCTTGAAGTCTTCCAAGAGGTTACCAATCTCTACTCTTGTCAAGCCTCCGTTAGGCAGTTTGCTTCCTCTAGTCATGGAGTCTCGGCTTCCTGACCCGGTGTGTGTGCTACCTCGTGAACACCTAATACACAATAGAACAATTTCATCACATCCTTCTTGAGAAATTTCTCCTTTCCCCATCAGATTTAAAGTTTCTATCCATTCTTCTTTAATCCCCTCTGTTAAGATGGATTTCAGGACTGCCTTCGGTAATGTGGAGTGAGGGGATCTCTGCAAATTGTACTGAAACTGTTCTACATATTCCTCTAGAGTTTCATTCTCTTTCACAGACATTTTAAAGATTTCATCTTTTAATTCCCTATTCCTACAGTAGTCCTCATATTTCATGAGAAAAGAATTTTTCATTTCATCCCAAGACTTAATGGTGCATCCTCCTAAACCCATAAAGCATCGCAAAGCTACTCCTTTCAGGGTAGAGGGGAACAACTTCAATTTTTTAGGATCAGTGGTGTAATCATAACCTCTACATAGGACGTCAAACTCGACTAGGAAATCATCTGGATCCTCTGTGGTCATCCCATGAAAGGTTGGGATATTTTTCAAGCGAATAGCTTTCATTGGGGCATTGGCTACTAGGTCAATGATGGGATATTCCAACGTCAAGGTCTGACCTTGAGGTGGTTGATTCGCTATTTGGTCGAAGATGTACCAATATCCTTCATGGATTTCACGGGTGCTATCTGAGTGAGTGGGGTATTCTTAATTTGAGGTGGCTTTACTGCACTGCTCAGATCTGGAATCACAGGAGATCCTAGTTCAGACAACTGTGGCTCTGCCTTAGTAGCTCCACTAGTTTCTCCCTCTCCTTCTCTTAAATTACACGATTTTCCCTCTTGTGAAGGGCTAGAGTATTGGTGATTTGGACTTTGGAAACTTTGCTCGAACCCTTCTGTCTTGCTATGGATCTGGGCGTAAGCTGCAGTTGGTGATTCTGTTGCTTGAGGGATTGAAGTAGAGCCCTTTCCAGATAATGTCTGGGGTCCTATTGATTCATGAGATTCATCTTTCCGAATGATTTCTTCTATGAAGGTTGGCCTTGCAAGGATCGCCGATCCTTAGGCTTTGGTGGTTTTTTGTAGTGTTTTCTAATCTATTGGTATTTTTTCCCCCTAGACATTCATTCCTATAAAACCTCTGTGTATCTTATGAGAGCGGGCGATAGGAGAAAGTTTTATGCTTATTGAGTATGTAGATTCTTACCTCCCACTTCCAATACCCAATTCCCATCAGAGACACAAATTAGATATTATCTTTGATAACCTCCCCAACAACAGTGCCAAAATGTTGGTGCACTAAGATGACTATTTAAATCAATATTAATTCCTACATTACAGTATCAACCTGGGATTCATCTATTTATTTCAAGGATGTCACCACTATCTGTGCAATAGAGGTTAGAGGTTGTTACATAACTAAATAAGTATAATATTTCATCGAGTCATTGCAAGAACATATTAACAAATCCTTAATTCTCGAAGTTCAATCAACAACAATTCAAACCATAAATCTAAATCTAATCATGATTGTTTTGCAAAGGAAATGAATTTCAAGTAGATGCATTAAAAGAAACTATATCTAATGGGCTATTGTCTAATCCAGTAAATGGAAAGGGTCACTATAGTAATAAACAATAAGTAACAATTTCAATCGTGGACATGAATCGAAAAGAGAATCAATCAATCATAACATTCAGCTTCTTCTACGCAATTCATTAAAATAACAACATTAAAGCAACAATATTAAAGATCCATTTCAAATGCAAATATAAACAACAACTTGATTCTATAAAAGAACAATAATAAATAATTGCAAGAAATAAGGAAATAGTTATAACACAAAAGAGCAACGAATCTTCTATTGATCAGGCCCAAAGCCTCCAGAAGTTACTGCTGATAAAGCTCAGAACGTGATTAAGAAAAGATCTTTGTATTACTCATTAATTGAAATAATAAAGGTATAGAATTACTGTAATGTCAAAATATTCTCTTGTTCAATACAAAAATACAAGAACGTGTAAGAGTCAAATCCCCCCCGATCCTTTTCACCCATCGGTATCATATAGCCTAATGGAAAACTAATGGATGAAAGTGAATCCTAAGGATCGAAAGATCCTTAGGATTTAGTGGCTAAACGATCAGAGTTCTATTTGTCGAATTATCATTCTCGTTCATATATTTTGTGAGCTCGTACAGCCAAGGAACGATCTTCTCCTAGTTTAGCACTGTCGTTCTATCAATCTGAACAACAATTGTCCAATCCTAATTTCCTGTGCATAAAAGCCAGCAAAAGTTATTTTTTTCATGCTAAAAACATGCAATTTGTCGACGATTGATTTTACCTAACTTTCACAATCTTTTCTTCCAAATCCTTTCCAAGAATGAAGACAAATATATGAAATAAATTGATTTATTAAGTAATGTAAGGGTACAAACATAACTTTTCTATGACCCAATAGTCTCTACTCTATTTTTTCTTATATGGGTATGAGTGGAAAATGTAATATTATTTGTAATTGTGTTGTAAGTAAAATTCCAAGTGTTAATATTGGAATATGAAAAGTCATCATGTAAAGTAATGTGTCATTTTGTAAAGAAGTTGAAGAGTCATGACAATAGTCCAAAGGTCACAAAGGGCAGTTGAAGAGTCACCTCCTCTTGTTATAAATAGAACCTTATAACACATATAATGGACTTTTGGGAGCCAATATTTTGGCTAGGCTTAGGCTTAGAAAGAGCTCGGGAGTATTGTGAAGAGCCTTGGCTTCTCTATAGCGTAGAGCAAGTATACTTCCTTGGAGGAGTATGTGTTCTTGACTATAATGTTCCACTATTGGGGCTAGTGTTCTTCAATGGTGTATGTATGGATGGAACTTTCACTTATAATAATAAAATCAGAGCCAACATTCTTTCATGAATATGTTGTTAATATAGTAGGACTATTTTTGTTGTATTAGAAATGTATGTTATTTAAATTATGCATATGGTTATGAACTATTTTGTTTGCATTTGTACGAATCTTTTTGGATGTGCATTGTTGGTTCAACTCATCACTTTAATTTATGGACTATTCTGCATCTTAGCTTGTGATGTACTTTCGCCTATGTGTTCCTTTCAAGATGTGTATTATTACAGGCTTCCAAGGGGCTCACTTCCTCTTCCCTTCATGTTTTGGAACCTTCATGCATCGCACTTGACTCTCTATAGGGTTACACACTCTCTCTTACCCAAAGTCATCATAATTTCCTTTGTGCATCTTTATAGTCTGTAGGTTTTAACCTCGTACAAAAGTTACCTACATATGAATTCTAAAAACAGAAAATAAACAATGGAGAGAGCATGAAACATAAAACAGATATACATAGATATTTTCCCTTGGATCCCAAAATTAGGACTACCAAATTGATTTTTCATTATTTTCCTTTCAATGTTACAATACCTATATATACATGCCGAAGCATCCTTAAACCCCAATCCATTAACCTTAGATTAAAACATAATCGTAGTTCCCTTGATCCTTGGCTTAGAACATATTGTAGTTACCTTGATCCGATATAGAAAATACCATGGACTGAAAACCATTGCTCCCAAAACCATTTGCGAAATCCATGCACAAAACCATAGGTAGGCCTGCCCACCTAAGACAACCCAACACAGTCAAGGTATAACATTACCACCCATTTCTAGGACTTCTACTCCAAATGGTGTGAGGTCTAGTTGGGACTTCATATCGAGCTGATCCCCTAAATGTTGACGAGTCCAGCGCCATCAAGATTTCTAGTGCTAGAAGGATGGACAGATGATAAGATGAGCCCTTGAAGTTTGTTTTGAATTTATTCACATATTTAATGACTTCATCCCAAATCATAACCCCAACATTTTTTTCTAACTCTACAAATTTGAAATTGTCGATGAGCATTTTAAATGACTTGTCTAGATTTAAGTTCAATGGCGAGGGTGGAATAACCTTGCTCAGGCACGTAGTTGCTTTTCTCATTTGCTACGATAGGTATGACATCCAATATGAGGATTTTTCATGTGGGTTGTTTTCTCTCACATTTGAAGGGTGTGCAAAGCAATGGTGTCACACATTGCATGTAGCCTCCATACACTCTTTCAAACATTTTATTGGTGAATCATGTCATGATTTTCTTATTTATGATTGTAAAGCCCTTAATAGAAAAAAAAAAAAAAAAAATTGTGAAAAACACGTGATGAATCTAGTAAAGGTTTTCATGATTGATTTGTTCATTACTATTTTGAATTTTCGGAAGATGATGTTGATTGGAATTTTTTTACTAAAATATTTCAATATCTTGTTCACATTTCTGAATATACATGAGTTAGAATCTTTCAAACCTATCCCAACATACCTCGGTATTAGAGCTTCTAAATCAGAGATGGACAAGGTTTCTGTTCCAAGTGACCCTTCATCCCTTTCTCATCAAAAAACTGTAGCTCCTTAGATCGAGGTGAGAGAAGTTGGGAATCCACCTGTTGATCTACCACCATCTCGTCCTACCCCAGCTGTTCAAAATTTATGCGTGGATTTGGAATATGACTCCAATGATTGTGTTGAAGTGATATCTCCTTATCCTCTATCCTTGGTCCCACTGATCCTCTAGATTTTCGTTTGTTGTGTTCATCTGTCTCAAATATCTCTTTTGATTTTCACAAGGATAAAGTTCTAGATGGAGTTGGTGTTGAAAAAATAACCTGTGATATCATTTTTTATGAGTATGTGTGGGAATCTGAACAAGAACTTCCTATGAAGGATGACCCTCTTTTGTCTGCACCTCTCCCACGATATCCTAACATTTTCCATGATTTTCTCATTTCTGATCCATCTTGTGAAAATTCATTTTAAGATCTTTCTAGTTCCGATCATTCATAGAACATATAGAATGCTAGTTTTTCATTTGAAAGCAGAGAGGATGAATTTGTCTTCTTGAATCCTCTGAATCTCTCATCATACCTTTCCTGAAACATAGAGGGTGAAATTTCTCATTTTCCATTATCCCCTTTGTATGATTCGTCAGATCATGGGGATGCCTTTGTTCATCATCTTGAACTTTCTAATTGTGGCTATCGTGGTATTTTCATTCATTCATCTGGTCACAATTCAGATCTATCCATTATTGATCCTTCTAAGCCATTGGTCTTTGCTGATCCATCTTCTGATGAATTGGAACCTCCCCAAGTTGTAGAGGCACTTTAGCCCGATCTTATGGTTACATCAGGTTCTCATAGCCTTGAGGTCAATTCCACTTCCGATCATAAATGTGTTGAATCTTTCTAGGCACCTCATCAATCTATTTCTCACGTTAAAAATCAATCTATCTTAGCATTTTCGCATTCTCCATCTGTATGACACAACCCTATCGCTCAATCTAGAGGATTCGTATGTAGCAAGCACTTTCGCAAAATGGAAGTTTTCTTCTTTCTTCATGTTTGCTTATTTTTCAAGTTCAAAAGTGTGTACATGCTTGTCTTCGACTCGTAGTGTGTTAGGAAACCATGGTACATCCGTAGAATGTCTTTTATATTCTTTTTGTTTTTTACTTTTTGACGGATGCATTCAATCTTTGAACATTCTAGTTTGCATTGTATTATCTTTCTTGTGTGTTGGTATGCTTGTATAACTTTCTTGACATACATGCTCTTGCCCACATGGACCAGCCAATGCCCTGATGGCTGCATTGGAAGTATCACTTTACGTAAGTTGAACTATGTTCTGCTTAGGTTAGGAGTAGGAGTAGTTGTTTGCTTTATTGTTTATTTTTATGATTTTCTTTACTTTGTTTTGCTTTCACTCCACTTCTTTCCTTTTTTTGTTTTATTTTGCAGTTGTAGGTTATTTTTTGCCTGAAACCGTGTTTGGATTCCTAGACAAGTATGGTGAAGTTCAAGAGGAACTTGTATTTCTATCAACACTTGGTTATCTGTCTATTCCCTCTCTTTATGTGAATCTTGAATTCCTTTTAGTCAATGATACCCTGATGGAAAATATGTTCCTTTCGGAAAGAGTCATGGTGAAATCATGATTCTTGCATTCTTAACTAGTACTGCCTACTCTAATCTATTTTCTATTTTTGTTTAACCCTTTTCAACTAATAAAGTAGAGTAAGGAGAAGGAGAAAACCTTAAAAAGTATGTCAAAGGTATATATAAATATCTTTATCTAGAGGGACAACCTCTTATGCTCTCAATAAGTCGGGATCCCTCTTCTGCCTCATGAAATAAATAAGTACCTATGCACAGTTCTTTGAAAAAAATGAAAAAAAATAAATGAAGGGCGAAAGAAGAGAAAAGATTCCTGCGCAAAGAGGTAAAGCAAGTAACTCTGCAGGGGTACTATCCAGGCTTGCTGGCAGCAGAGCAATGCTTGTGTTCCTAAAATGACTCCTTCAGGGTACTTTCCAAGCCAACTAGTAGCGAAGAAACACCAGAGGTGAAACTAAAACTCTGACAATCTATTTTTACTTGTGCATCTATATACTCCTCATCCCCAATTGAAACAACTCAGTCTAACTTGGCTTGGTATGTGTGATGTCAATGAAGATAATGGTAGGGACTATATATTTAAATCAAGCTAAGTGAAGAAGCTATGCTAATCAAATAATTGAATAATACATTCGAAAGAGTTAGACTCGCTTTGCATGAGACAAGGTCCATACAGAGAGCTTGAGTGCTACCAGTGTGTCTCCAATGTTGTAGTGGCTACAACTACCCTCCAAAACTTTTCCTATGCTTTGGTTTTGTAGCCTTCCTTCTTAACCAAAACAACTCATCTCACATTGATCTAGTTATTCGCACTTTGAATGATACTTATCCTTTCAATTTGGCTTTTGTTTGTGTTGACACCTAATCATCAAGATTTAGTGAATAACTAAAATTGATGTAAATAAATAATAGAAAATATGAAGAGTCACTGGGAGATGAAATGAACAGTCTCTCCCTCATGTATATAATAAAGACCAACCTGAATGAATATTATGAATTGTTTTGAGGAGTTACCTCTTGGTCTGACATGGTATCAGAGCCAGCGAAATTTTTGGCTTCGAGCTCCATTTTTGTAACTCCCTTCCGCTATTTCTTTAGAAATTTGTCCTTCATTTTCCTACCATTTTCTTGGTGGTCTAACTCTGTCCCTCTGCCTCCACACCAGATTGAACACTGCCAAGAGTAATAACTTGTGAAGGAAATGAAGCATTTTGAAGCATTTTTCATAAAATTCTCTAGTGGTTTGCAGGCTACATAGGAGGATGCAACTGCGGTGTGAACCATATCCAGCGCACAAGCCATCAGCAGACCAGCATATTGGACAATAGTTTCGGAACTGGCCCTCTCCTTACACTCAGCGCTAGAGGTAACCATGCTCGGTGGTATCATGTTGTTCTCTGCTAGGTAGAAGAACACCTCTGGTATTCTTCGAACAAATCTCTTTACATATATTTTTTATGAAATATGGTGAATACCGTGAGCATGGATGCATATGTTGCAACGTAAACCTCCAACAAGATATTTTGTTATGGGTGATCTTCTTGAAATTCGTGATAGAACATAAAACGCTTGGTCTCCACACTTGGTCTCCACGGTTGGTATCACGCTAGTTCGATGGCTGCTCCATGTTGAACTCTCCCATAACCACTCCACAACCCTCCTCTAATGCTATTGTTGTCCTACAATTGGGCGAATGCAACAGTCTGATAAAGAGCCATTTTGAGGAACCCATCAAATCTTGTGTTCCATGAAATTTGGGGTCACACAAGAGGCACTCCAGACATCTCTGCGCCACTTGAAGAATGATCGTGAGAGGCTCCTCTCCTGCACGAATATATAACTCCGCCATTATCATATATTGCCCTCCTCCATACGCTATCACCATTACGATACCTCTAATAAATACATCAGAACTATATTTTACTACAATGCATTTTTTTCCTCTTTTACACAACAAGTGCAAATTGTTTTACTAGTATAAGAGTGATTTTTTTTCCCACAGTACACATATTCTACAATGCATTCAATCATATCTATTGTGGGAGTAGTTCTCACTGGCAAGGAGAACTATCCTGAGTGGTCTCGGAAGACAAAACACACCCTCATTTTCAATGAGTTGTGGAAAGGAGTGTGCATTGGAGATGGAGACAAAGAGCTAGAACAGCCTACCTCAGACAACGAGTTCGCCATTTGGGAAAATAAGAACAGCAAATCCTATGCATTAATTGCAGCATCTATAAGTGAAGAGGTGAGTCACCATATTTTTCCATTTTAAAATGCTTTCGAAGCCTTACAAAAACTGAAGGAACTTTATGACTCACACTCTACACTTGAAGTTGTTCAACTCATGATTAAACACTCACTCTTGAATTACAAAATAATGATCCTCATACTCTTGCATCCGAAGTAAAATCTATAATGCATGATATCAAAGCCACTAAGGTTGAATTGGATATTCCTCTTATCGCTTTTCTCAAGGCACTTTATCCTACTTACTCCAATTATCTGAGTCATTGCACAGCAAAATGAAAATCGCAAAATTACCTTTGACTCTCTGTGAAAAAATTTGTTGAAAGAAGGAAAGCTTTTGAAAAGGAAAGACAACCCTTGAATTCTTCTAAAGAGGTTTGGTGCCTGCTCATAAAGGAAAATAAATCTTTGCCCAAGATTCTTCCAGAGGAAGAGGTGGTTGAAGTGGAAGAGGAAGATATTTCAGTGGTGGGGGGACAGACACTCTCAAGGAGAAAAGTTAGATTTTCACTGCATATGCTGCAAAAGAAATGGATCACATGATGCCTCCACATGCAATTTACCTTGGGACAAAATTGAGTAGCAAAGAAACCAACCCAAAGGTAAAACTAATGACACAGACAAAGGTAAAGCACCCGAATCTGCTCATTATGTTGTGGTATAATCTAATATTGGAGTAAACAAAGATTTATTTAATGCTTCACTTGCTTCTTGGAAAAATGATTGGTTGCTGTTGGCTAGTTGAATTGTTTGTGAATTAAACATTCAAGTACCACATTAATTATCGACTAGGGAAAGTCCTTTTATTTCAAAGGCACTGCGTACTGTATGTACTGAAAGTCCAAAAGCATCAAAAGCTGTAGTATACGTACTTCTTACGTTATACCATTACAGTACTTTAAAATGAAAACAATTAATTAGAATTACAAATCTGAGAAACGAAATAATGAACGTTCTGCTGGCAGAGGATCAGGACCCTATCCTCCAGATGGGGATGTCCAGCACCTGCCCCTGTTATCAGAATTGCTGATGCACACAGCACTCTCATTCACCGGTGAGAAACAAACTTAAAAAGCAATGAAACAGAGTACTAGTAAAGCAAAGAATACCAGAGGTAATGCTGTCAAATCCACACAGAGTACCGAGAAGAACTTACCATACATCTACATCAACAGGAAAGTAAATGGGTGAATCTTGTGAGGAAGGTGGGCCCAGGCCTTCTCACAAGATTCCCCGAGAAGACGAAGATGGACTTAAGTGCTCAAAACCAGTTTTATATTCATCTGCCAAAAAGATTAAGTACAATGGAACTCAGACCTGCTGATG
>APFE030438066.1:223382-243105 GCA_000404065.3 Pinus taeda | reverse complement strand
AACTGCTCCAAAATCTCTACAAGAAACTGCTCCTAGAATGACTGCCAAAAATGTCTTCAAAATTGCTTCAAATTCACTTCATAATGCTGATCAAGGATCCACCAAAGTCTATTCCAAACTTCTCTTACGGATCACTTCACTCAGAGGTTGTTTCAAATTGTTGCATGGACAACACCAAATCTATTCAATGCTAATTATCAAATTAATATTGTCTAGTAATGGCACTAAGAGAACTGTATGTCTTTCCAGTTATATACAATATTAATATCCGAGTCCGAGTACAATAATATAAATCATGCAAAATGAGGATTTTGGTAATCAAGCGATGTCAATGCTTTCATAATCAACCTAATTTCTAATTACACTTGCCCTACTAAGATTTCTACACCATGATCTGTCACAAAATTAGAGCTAGTTTCTCAGCTAGCAGTTCATTAGATAGAAATCATTGTCCAACTAAACTACCATCAAATCAACCCAGAAAGAAATTGTAATCTTCCCGGACAAGGTGAGTAAGAGGCTCACCTTTCAGAATGGTCATATCCATCTAGCCTATATGCACACCAACTCCATAACAAATAGAATAACTTCTCCAACTTTGACGAATTTCACCATTACTATAACAACCAAGTCACCTTGCCTTCTCTTCATCTGCTGGCAAAAGCCTAATTCTTTTAATTGCTGGTGCATTTTTGTGCATACTGGTAACAGTCGTTGGAGTTGTCGGGCTAGTCCCACTTTCATCCTTGGAGTTTCTTTCTAGCATATTAACTATCATATCAAACTCTCTGTGTGTTTCTCCATCAAAATGTTTTTCTTCACCACTGGCAACTTTTTTTCAAAGCATTCCATGCTGCAGATGCGGCACTCTTCTCTGCTTGTTTTTATTTTTGTTTTGAGAGACTCCCCTATAAATTTCATGCCAGCTACTTGGACAATAGAAGTGAATGTGCGAGAATGGCTTTGTTATTCACGATACCTGTACTTTTACTGTTATTATTCTCATACCATACCATCGTCATGTAGTACTCTTTGTCTCTCTGCTTCATTAATGCACACCACCCTCAACTCCAATTGCACTTGAACATCTCACTATGCAATTCAAACTCCACTTTGGTGGTCTTGCTGAGAAAGCCAAAATGTAGATGGAAGGAAGAGATTATTGCGAATTCATCTTTTCACGGAATTAATAATAGGAAAAAAGATATAACTTTACATAGTAATCAACGCTCCAATTAGTGAGATGACCAGACCCGTATCACCTTGCCCAGTTAGCTAAGGAACGAAGATTCCTCTAAAGAGCTCTCTGGGTTTAGTCTTTGCATATACCAGCTCGGAAAGGAAATCCCTCCACTTTTGTCATTTCGATTTCATATTAACACTTGTTAAAAGATATAGCTATGCCGTTCAACATGCGACATTTCTTAGGAAACATTCATTGGCTAGAACAATCTTCACAATTTTCATGCAATGGTTTGATCCTTCATATCTCAAGCATATCACATATTTTAAACCAAAGCACACAATGATACCTGTACTTTTACTGTTATTATTCTCATACCATACCGCAATTCTCATTGCAGGTTCAGAATGCGTTATGAATGACAAGTTAGAGGTGTTATCATAGCAGACAGCGGCGCTAGAGGAGTCAGGTATGCAGTCTTCAGGTAGGTACCACAGCAGACAGCGCCAACAGAGGAGTCAGGTACGCAGTCTTCAGGCAGGCAAACGTTACATTCAGAATACCATTTCTCATTGCAGGTGTTGCACACAATTCTCATACTAGACCTTGTCAGGGTAAACAGTACGCAGAGAATAACGTCTCATTGCAGGTTCTCATACCAGGCAATGCAGAATTTGCAGGTTCTCATGTCAGGCTTCAACAGGCAGGCCAGCACTATTCAAGGCAACTACACAGGCCACACATCATGGCTCTGATACCATGTTAAACAGACATGGATAGCGAGAAACAAATAGAAAGATAAAGCTTGCAATGCATTTTTATTAACAATCTGATATACATTTATAGTACATTTGGTGACCGTTGGGATTCACATCCCAAGGTCTCTTGGACTGCTTTGTCCATTCGGCTTCCACGCTAACCCTTTAGGATTAGGTGTCCAACATACATGATCTTGTTCGATACATAATTTTGGAACTCTGGATACTGTTTTCCCGAGAATTCTTAGAGCCCCATGGTGTAAGTGTCCCATCCTCCTATTCCATAGTTCATTGAAATATTTATTGCCACTGTTGCCTATCAGTGCCATTAGAGATTCTAACTGTAATCTATATAGCCTGTTACTTATGATTCCAATCTCGGCCTTTTTTTTCCAACTTAGGTGTTTGACATATACTTTCTCCTTAATGAAGAAAACGTCATAGCCCTTGTTTTGAAGCTAAGATACAGAGAGTAAGTTCATCCCCAATCCTGGCACATGCAGCACATTGATTGCTCGAAGCTGATCCCCTGCTTCTGTTTGAAAGACTACAGTGCCTCTTCCTACGAGGGTACACTTTGCCTTATTTCTCATGGCGATATGAAAATTCATCCTTTCTTCCTGATAATTCAAAAAACATTCTCGTATTCCTATCATATGCCAGGAAGCTCCACTATCTATATACCAAAATTCAGAGGAGGCAGAACTTGCTAGGCAAGCAACTTCTTCTTCCAGTCTGGAAGCTAACATAAAGTAATCGTGATCCATGTTCTTTGTGCTCTCTTCTTTCTCTGGGGATCTGCGTGAGTCCCTCTGAGTTTATGTCTTGGCATCATATTCTTGACTCATAGTAGATTCTTCTATCCTATTGCCCGATCTCTGCTCTGATACCATGTGAAACTTTTTAATACGAAATTCTACTGCAGAAACCGATTTATTTCACCTACTTATTTATGACAATAAGTTATTTATGAAAAACCCTTTAGTAAATATTAAAATAAATTCTACTGCAGTTATCACATAATTACATAGAGAAAATAACAATGATATACAAGCACAAGAATCACATCAACATAATTGTTTTTGGACAATTGTCCCCAAAAAAACCCAATGTGGGAAAATTGGGGCAGCAGATGAAGGTTTTATTAATCTTAAGCAACAATTGCTTTACAAGGAATGATTTTACAACGAAACTGAGGCACTACTGAGAGAAAACACCTGAGACAAAGTTTCTCCTCTTCTTGGAGAAGTTTTGACACCTTGGAGACCCTTCACCCACTTCTGCATCACTTCTACATCCTTCTGCGTCAGGATTGCGTCTCCAATGGCGCTATCTGCCTGCTCTTCCCTCTGCGCTGTCTCTTGAATGCCTGCGTCACCTTCTCCTTAGTCACTGACTGCCGCTAATGCCATCCTCTTCCTCCACCCTGCAACTCTCCCTTTGAAATCGAACTCCTCATTGAGAATCGATTTCCCTCGGGGTACTGAGTATTTGCCTGGTGTATCTCCAAATGACTCTCAAGTCTTCTCTTATACTTTCCCTGTTGATAAATCAACAACCGAGATTAAGTCTCTAATCAACAGTTAAGATTAAAACAGACTTGATCCTTGTCTCTTATAAGCTTCTCACCCATATCTTTATTGATGCCCATTAATATTTTTATTTTCCTAAGTTTAGACTTAGGAACCCATTAAAAATATTAATTATTTTAATAAATTCTCCTCCGGGTGGAATTTTTCCAAACGATTTCTGGATCTTGGAGATCTCATGTGTTCTAGCCCCTCCACAAAACTTGAAAGCTAAAGCACATCCGATGCTACCCAAAATCAACATTACATACCATATTTTTATGTACTTTATTGACTGAAAACATATATACTTACCTCTTTCATCTTATTTTGACACCCATTGTGTCAAATACTCTCATCCTTTCATTCTGCTTTGTCATTATTGTGTGTTCCATTGTATTTTGTAGCATATCATAATATTGTCAATGTCTTATATTTTGATTATGTTTGGGCATTTTTTGTTAGGATGTTAGAGTGGTGGGCATAGGCTTACCACATCCTATATTGACAACTTCTGATATTTTGATTATGTTTGGGCAATTTTTGTTAGGATTTTAGAGCGTTGCACATAAGCTTACCGCACCCTTTATCTGCATTTTATCCTCTTCATTATTGTGAGTGTTTCATTTTGTTTTAATGCATCGTAGTATTGCTAATTTCTGAAATTTTAAGTATGTTTGAGCGTTTTTGTCTAGTATGTTAAAGTGATGCACTAGGTACATCCTTGATCTTTCCAACGCAGGTCATGGTAGATGTTAAATGTTTCCCTTGTTGATGAATTGGAAATATAGCAATCAATTGAAGCACTTGCTAAAGAGATGTATTCATGTACATGGGTTAAAGTGAATTATATAATGTGAGAAAAATAGTATTAGTGTAACATTTTATTTATCATTTTTTATAGTCATTTATACTAGCTCAGCCATATAAATTAAATGACTGGAAAATACTGATAGGTATTAGTCCATAGTAAGCATCAAGAAACTTATCTCATAATGCATCTCACATTGCCAAAATTGTATTAAATGAGAAAAATAAAAAAATAAAAAAATCGTAGAAGTTAACTAAATCATTTTTTATAGTCATTTAGACCAATGTTTTAAAACTCCGACTCCAACACCGACTCGGCCAAGGGTCGCCTCCAACTCCGACTCCGACTCAGTATCGACTCGGCCGGCTCGAGTTCAATGACTCGGTCGTTGTAAAAAATACATTAAATATTTATTTTTTTATAAAAAAACATAATTTTAAAGATTTTCATTCATGTTTCCAAACACAGCATTAGAATATAGATGGAAGACAACATATGATCAAAGTAGGCTCATGAATATATCCATTATATCAAAATGGCACCTAGTGCACTGTCCAATAGTATGAACCACCGGTTTCTAGCTTTGCTCGTCTCTTTGTCTAACTCATCACTGTAGTGCTTGAATAGCAACATATGCTTGCCTAGATCTCCAACACTTCAACCATGCCACTAAGACATTAGTCCTTTTTGTTAAACTTGTCATTAGTCCATTTTAGTGCCTTCTAGACATATCTTTAGACATAATTATTATGAAGCTTCTTTTAGGGTGCTTGATGAGACTCCTTGGCCTTAGTCATAGAGGCTACAAATAAAGCAGGTTTATGCTAAGGACTTCTCCTTGTAAACAATATATGCTCCAATGATTTTGCCTTCTAAAACATCAATCAAATTACAAAAAGGATTATACACCAAAAATTGTATTGACCATGATATTTTGGGTTTTCTAAAGTCATTTACTTGACCTTCTATCATTAGTCCCAGGCCTTCTATCTTCCTGAGATTTATCCTGAAGTATTTTTGTCTGTTGAAATTTGATGTCATCAATTAATAAAAAAATCGCAGTTTTTTTGGTCCCTGGGCTGTATGTAACCCGGTCAGGTTGATACGGACTCAGCCGAGCTGGCCGAGTTAATACCGAGCCGGCTGTTTTTTAAAACACTGATTTAGACTAGCTCAGCCATATAAATTAAATGACTGGAAAATACTGATAGGTATTAGTCCATAGTAAGCATCAAGAAACTTATCTCATAATACATCTCACATTGCCAAAATTTTATTAAATGAGAAAAATAAAAAAAATAAAAAAATAGTAAAAGTTAACTAAATTATAACTTTATTTTAAGTTATTATTATATTATTAATTATAAAAATGAATTAATATATGAGTTAAACATATATACATTTTAAAAAACATGGTAAAGTAGTAATAAGCAATAAAAGTCCAATGTCATGAATAAAAATTGAATCTGACACTTGTAAACATGTCATTTTTTTTCAAATTAAATTATAAAGTCAAAATGACATAAGTACCTTTCAGATAAATCTCAACCTTCTATTTTGACTAATATTCTGTGGAAGTTAAATTCCTACCACCCATCTAATAATTATTAATAACTAAATTAAAATTCTCAAAGCTGTAGTAGAAAAAGTAATTTTAGCTTCCATCTGCTAACCATCTCACGATCATTAATGAGAACTGACTTATCATTTATTCCCTTAACCAGAAATCTAGGTTTTCATTCCTTTCCATCAGCAGCACGAAGAGAACCAAGTTGAATAGGGGCTTGCGTGCCAACCACCTTGGAAGACCCATAGATGGAGAGATCAATTCCCTGAGCCTTTTCCTTCTCAATTTGTTCCTTGATCCAGAAATAAGTAATTCTCAAACCATCCTGCCAAAACCATAAGTAAACAAATGTGACTCTGCATCTTTCCTTCAATGCACAGGTGCCAATGCATTGCATGGAGTTTTACAATCTGAAAAATCTAATACCAAAAACTTTACCTTCAACTTCATGGTTGGTGCCCAGCCTAGCTTTTCCTTAATCAATGTATTGTCAGAATTCCGACCGCGTACACCCTCTGGCCCAGGAATGTGATGTATCGGCAACTTTTTATTCTCGATGCTTGACACCATTTCAGCCATCTCGTTCATGCTGACCATTTCATCACTGCCAATATTCACTGGCTCTCTAAAGTCTGACTTAGTCAACCTGGCATATCAACATAAAGATTTCTTAGAAAACAAGATGAAGCTGAATAAACAGGTTGCAAGAATTAGGTTCAAACTATATTTGAAAAGCCATTCTAAGCTTTGGTACCTTAAGACACCCTCCACACATTCATCAATGAATGTAAAGGATCGTGTTTGCTCACCATCTCCCCACATTTCAAACCTATCAGTAGATGTGATTGTCTTCCTACAAAAGGCAGCAGGAGCCTTATCACGTCCACCTGCAGTGGCAAATGAGTTTATCAACAAAGGGAACATAAATATGAGCATCCTAAAATCATTACGATTTTCATGACTTACCCTTCCATGTGCCAAAAGGACCATAAATGTTGTGGAAACGCCCTATCCGGCATTCTATACCAAAGTCCTTGGTGTAGTGTTTGCACAATTCTTCTGTGGCAAGCTTTTCCAAGCCATATGCATCTTGAGGCTACAAAGCAATTAAATCATTAGTCAGTAGATAGTTCAAGTGAGAATGAGCTATAACAGCTTAATCCTGCATAACACAACTCTTCTAGCTGGGGAGGCAGGCTGGATCTAACAATTTTAGGACAGTAATCACAAGCCAGTAACTAACAAATCAGTTCCTATGATAAACCAGGTCCTATGGAGTTACCTCACTTCCCCAAGTTACAAAGGCCCCGATATATCTAGAGTGTACCACTGGCAAATCAGAGTGTCCTACTTCAGAGGTGTACTCTTACAGTAACCTTGTGAATTTTCAATTAGTTAAACATTCAAAAGTAACCTTGAAATCAGTCAGGACTACCATAAACGCTTCTCATCAAACATCCAGCCTCTTCCTAAACCAATTTCAGTACTCAGCGCTTACATTTCCAGCCTCTTCCTAAACAAATTTGAGTATCAGCTCTTACATTGCCATTTGACCCAAAATGCTATGTGAGATAGCACCGAATAGCATTACCAGAGTTTTAAAGAAATATATGGCTACATACCTGTGCTGGCCAAGCATCAGACTCCTTCAAGCTTACATTGGTCTCCAATTGTTTGAATTCAGGATAAATCATTGCACTAGAAGGATAGAAAAACCTGCAGAGAAACAAATAGATTATAACCAAATATGCCATGTCGAGTGACCAAACAAACTGTGATCATGAGAGTAAAATGGCCATTTTTTTTGAGCAAATAATTTGATGTTCTGTCAGACTAAAATATATTATCTGCGTTACTGATCGCATGGGAATTTCAAGTTTCAATAATAAGTAATTAGTACTCGTATAAACTGGGTTACATCTATTTAAACCTCAGATCTGTGAAAGCATTAAAAGGGATTAAATTCCTGAAATGTACAAGGTCTTATAATCTAGAATAGTGCTTTTGCACTTCTATGAAGTGACTAGGTGCTTGATAGAGATAAAGTTAAAATAGATCTAAGTTAGCATAATCATGAGCAAGAAGAAAAGCATACATAAACCAGAAATGAAATGGAAATCGAAAGTGCAGAAACGAACCAAGGTCTCACCTTTTAACACCATTGATTCGCCCAGCTTCAAGCATGTTGAAACTGATCATGGTGTTGTTGTACATGATAGCAGAGTGATTAGACTGTATGAATCCCATACCACCCATCTCTGCGGCCAAGTTGAAAACATGGTCGACTCCTTTCGTAACAGCCAAGCAATTGTCCATAACTCTCAGATCGACGAGATGGAATTCATTGCAGAACATATCCTCAGTCATGTGCTCGTTCTTCTTCCAATCAGAGGCAATAATGTAATGCCCTTCAGATTTCAATCTCCGGGCAATATGGGAGGCAATGAACCCACCAGCTCCAGTGATGGAAATTTTCAATTTTTCACTTGGCCAGTATAGCTCTCTATCCAGATTCTCATAGGTGTATTCTCCATAGGTCATTCCATCAGCTTCAATGCTTCCCATGGTGCTCAGTGAAAGGTTGTGCTCAGTGAAAGGAGGATATACAAGAAGTCTGCAATAACACATCCAGAGTAAGATGTCATTACGTGTTCGAAATACTCGAAAATAAATGGCAGCCAAGCAGAAAAGCATATTAGGAACGACCAAGAAAGCAGTTGGATTCATAGCCCACAATGCAAAAGTAGATCAGAACTACTGAAATTCAAGGGGGTTTCTTGGTCTAAAATGGAGAAAAAACACTCCTAAAGGGGCAACTATGGCTCAAACCTAATAAATTTCGGAGAAATCCACCTCTGTAAATAAATAAATAAATAATATATAAAATTGCAAATACTCAAATCCATCGTGCAATGGGCATAAACGGATAAAATTTAGAGAAACACGTTAGAAAGAATGAAGAAAAAAAATGATCAAATCCTATAAAATACAGAGAAAAGAACACAAGTTCATGGTTCCATGGGCAGCGACAGCCTAAACCTCATAGAATTTAGAGAAACCTACTTCTAGACTCATGAAAGATTCACCTGAGCCAATAACCCAGAACACAGAAAGCAGCTTTAAAATTTGGAAAACCTGAAATAAAACTTCACAAAAGAGCCCTCCAACAAAAACATGAAATAATTTCAACACCAATTACGCTGTAAAGAACTCCATCATTGACTGTTAAAAGCTTGATTATTAAATGACAAAATACACTGCTGAAGGTTTATGATCGGCTACTATAAACTTCTATACTCAAAAGAGTCACAGACACTGCCAACAACGTCCTGCTTGATTATTGAAAACATCAATATCAAACCAAAAAAAGCACTGCAAGAAACTTTCATGACTAAGTATTGTGAACAGCGAAAGATGGAATTTGAAAAACTCAAACAGAGGAGGACAGACCTTGATGCAAAAGGCTCTCTCTTAAGCCTTCTTAGAATGGAAGATGAGTTAATGCTTACCTCAAATCTATGAACTCACACCTCTACTTCATAACAATAAGGGTTAACCAGCCTGCCATAATGCATTAAATGCCTTGGTACATGCATGTTATATAACAAAATAACATATAATTTTTATGGCTACATAAATTAAAAATAAAAGCTATGTGTTATTTTATTATATAGCCTGTATGTATCAGGTCACACCTCTACTTCATAACAATAAGGGTTAACCCTGTCATAATGCATTAAATACCTTGGTACATGCATGTTATATAACAAAATAACATACAATTTTTATGGCTACATAACCTGTGTGTTATTTTATTATATAGCCTGTATGTATCAGGGCATTTAATACCTTATGGCAGGCTGGTTAGCCCTGCCACTTTGTTATATATCGAAATTTATCATATAAAATAATATTTAACTATTATATTAACTCTAATTTCATATTTATAAGTCAAAAAATTATCATAAAATAATATTTCATCATAATGATTACGTTCCTAGTTTCAATAATATTAACTTTAAAAATGCACTCGCCTTTCAAAAGTATTAATTTCCTTGTTTGATAACTAGTCGCGTGACGAGAGGTTCCTAGTTTCAATAATATTAACTTTAAAAATGCACTCTCCTTTCAAAAGTATTAATTTCCTTGTTTGATAACTAGTCGCGTGACGAGAGGTGGGGCACACAAATTTAATAAATATTGAAAATCTCATGAAAGAATTAAACTAAGTATTTTATGATGCTAATTGAAAAATAAAGTAGAAAGTTTGAATATATATGTTTTTTTTTTTTTTTTTTAACTTTTGATATTCCCTTGTTTGATAACTAGGCACATGAGGATAACTTGAGATGTGGGGCACACAAATTTAATAAATATTGAAAATCACATGAAAGAATTAAACTAAGTATTTTACGATGCTAATTAATAAATAAAGTAGAAAATTTGAATATATATGATTTTACGATGCTAATTAATAAATAAAGTAGAAAATTTGAATATATATGTATTTTTTTTTTGATATTCCCTTGTTTGATAACTAGTCACGTGACAATAACTTGAGATGTGGGGCACACAAATTTAATAAATATTGAAAATCACATGAAAGAATTAAACTAAGTAGTTAATAATGCTAATTAATAAATAAAGAAGAAAATTTGAATATATATAGTTTTATTATTATTATTATTATTATTATTATTCCATAGTAGAGATGTAGATGTTTATTGGGCTGAGTGTTTGTTAGGACAAAAGGTCATAACTTAGAAAGGAGCATATATCGAAAGGATTATCTAGCAAATGAGTGCCAGATGGAAGCAAAATTGAAGATGCTTGTTGACTACAACTTGAGCCCCACCACGTGGAAGGATTATTTGACAATAATTGGAAGACCATTGTGATTATTAAATTGAGACTTCTGTGATCCATAACAGTTTATAAAAAAGCTTTCGGCGATAATCACATCCAAAGTCCTTTGTCGATGTGTTTCGAACCAACAAGTGTCGTTTATCATGAAGACAAGATGAAGAACCAGATCATAGCAACAAAACGCCCGATCTAACTTCATCTTCGAAACCTGCAAGCGTGCACGGAAGGGCCACTGTGAATAAGGTTCATCATTTTGAACGGGCATGCTTGCAGGTTTCGAAGATGAAGTTAGATCTAGCGTTTTGTGTTATGATTTCGTTCTTCACCTTGTCCTGACGATGAACCACACATGCTGGTTCGAAACGTGTCGACAAATGACTTTGGATGTGATTATTGCCAAAAGATTTTCTATAAACTGTTATGGATCATAGAAGTCTCAATTCAATAATTATATCCCTCCACAAAAGGGCCACTACGAATAAGGTTCATTATTTTGAACAGGCAGGCTTGCAGGTTTCGAAGATGAAGTCAGATCTGGCATTTTGTTGCTATGATCTAGTTCTTCATCTTGTCCTGACGATGAAACACACTTCCTCGTTCAAAACGCGTCGACAAATGACTTTGGATGTGATTATCGCCGAAAGCTTTTCTATAAACTGTTATGGATCACAAAAGTCTCAATTTAATAAGTATATCCATGCATGGAAGGGCCACTGTGAATAAGGTTCATCATTTTGAACAGGCACGCTTGCAGGTTTCGAAGATGAAGTCAAATCTGGCGTTTTGTTGCTATGATTTGGTTCTTCATCTTGTCCTGACAATGAACCACACTTGGTGGTTCGAAACGCGTCGACAAATGACTTTGGATGTGATTATCACCGAAAGCTTCTCTATAGACTGTTATGGATCAAAAAGTCTCAATTCAATAATTATATCCCTGCACGGAAGGGCCACTACGAATAAGGTTCATCATTTTGAATGGGCATGCTTGCAAGTTTCGAAGATGAAGTCAGATCTGGCTTTTTGTTGCTATGATCTGGTTCTTCATCTTGTCCTGATGATGAACCACACTTGCTGGTTCGAAATGCATCGACAAATGACTTTGGATGTGATTATCGCTGAAAGCTTTTCTATAAACTGTTATGGATCACAAAATTCTCAATTCAATAATTATATCCCTGCACGAAAGGGCCACTGCGAATAAGGTTCATCATTTTGAATGGGCACGCTTGTAGGTTTCGAAGATGAAGTTGGACCTGGCGCTTTTTTGCTATGATCTGGTTCTTCATCTTGTCTGACGATGAACCACACTTGCTGGTTCAAAACATGTCGACAAATGACTTTAGATGTGATTATCGCCGAAAGATTTTCTATAGATTGTTATGGATCACAGAAGTCTCAATTCAATAATTATATCCCTGCACGGAAGGGCCACTGCGAATAAGGTTCATCATTTTGAACGAGCACGCTTGTAGGTTTCGAAGATGAAGTCAGATCTGGTGTTTTGTTGCTACGATCTGGTTCTTCATCTTGTCCTGACAATGAACCACACTTGCTGGTTCGAAAAGTGTCGACAAATGACTTTGGATGTGATTATCGCCGAAAGCTTTTCTATAGACTGTTATGGATCACAAAAGTCTCAATTCAATAATTATATCCCTGCATGGAAGGGCCATTATGAATAAGGTTCATCATTTTGAATGGGCATGCTTGCAGGTTTCAAAGATGAAGTCAGATATGGTGTTTTGTTGCTATGATCTGGTTCTTCATCTTGTCCTGACAATGAACCACACTTGTTGGTTCGAAATGCATCGACAAATGACTTTGGATGTGATTATCGCCAAAAGCTTTTCTATAAACTGTTATGGATCACATAAGTCTCAATTCAATAATTATATCCCTGCACGGAAGGGCCACTGCGAATAAGGTTCATCATTTTGAACGAGCACGCTTGTAGGTTTCGAAGATGAAGTCAAACCTGGCATTTTTTTGCTATGATCTGGTTCTTCATCTTGTCCTAATGATGAACCACATTTGCTGGTTCAAAACATGTCGACAAATGACTTTGGATGTGATTATCGTCGAAAGCTTTTCTATAAATTGTTATGGATCACAGAAGTCTCAATTCAATAATTATATCCCTGCACGGAAGGGCCATTGCGAATAAGGTTCATCATTTTGAACGAGCACACTTGCAGGTTTTGAAGATGAAGTCAAATGTGGCGTTTTGTTGCTATGATTTGGTTCTTCATCTTGTCCTGACGATGAACCACACTTGTTGGTTTGAAATGCATCGACAAATGCCTTTGGATGTGATTATCATCGAAAGCTTTTATATAAACTATTATGGATCACATAAGTCTCAATTCAATAATTATATCCCTGCACGGAAGGGCCACTGCGAGTAAAGTTCATCATTTTGAATGGGCACACTTGCAGGTTTCGAAGATGAAGTCAGATATGGCATTTTGTTGCTATGATCTAGTTCTTCATCTTGTCCTTACGATGAACCACACTTGCTGGTTCGAAATACGTCAAAAAATGACTTTGGATGTGATTATCACCGAAAGTTTTTCTATAAAATGTTATGGATCACAAAAGTATCAATTCAATAATTATATCCCTGCACGAAAGGACCACTGCGAATAAGGTTCATCATTTTGAACGGGCACGCTTGCAGGTTTTGAAGATGAAGTCAGATGTGGCGTTTTGTTGCTATGATTTGGTTCTTCATCTTATCTTGAAGATGGACCACACTTGCTGGTTCGAAATGCGTCGAAAAATTACTTTGGATTTGATTATCGCCGAAAGCTTTTCTATAAACTGTTATGAATCACAGAAGTCTCAATTCAATAATTATATCCCTGCACGAACGGGCCACTGCAAATAAGGTTCATCATTTTGAACGGGCACGCTTGCAGGTTTCGAAGATGAAGTCAAATCTGGAATTTTGTTGCTATGATTTTGTTCTTCATCTTGTCCTAACAATGAACAACACTTACTGGTTCGAAACGCGTCGACAAATGACTTTGGATGTGATTATCGCCGAAAGCTTTTCTATAAACTATTATGGATCACAAAAGTCTCAATTCAATAATTATATCCCTCCACGGAAGGGCCACTGTGAATAAGGTTCATCATTTTGAACGGGCACGCTTGCAGGTTTTGAAGATGAAGTCAGATCTGGCATTTTGTCGGCTATGATTTGGTTCTTCATCTTGTCCTGACGATGAACCACACTTTCTGGTTCGAAACGCGTCGACAAATGACTTTGGATGTGATTTCGCCGAAAGCTCTTTTATAAACTGTTATGGAACACAAAAGTCTCGATTCAATAATTATATCCCTGCACGGAAGGGCCACTGCAAATAAGGTTCATCATTTTGAATGGGCACGTTTGCAGGTTTCAAAGATGAAGTCAAATCTGGCGTTTTGTTGTTATGATCTGGTTCTTCATCTTGTCTTGACGATGAACCACACTTGTTGGCTTGAAATGCGTCGACAAATGACTTTGGATGTGATTATCACCAAAAGCTTTTCTATATATTGTTATGGATCACAAAAGTCTCAATTCAATAATTATATCCCTCCACGAAAGGGCCACTGCAAATAAGGTTCATCATTTTGAACGGGCACGCCTGCAGGTTTTGAAGATGAAGTCAGATCTAGCGTTTTGTTGCTATGATTTGGTCCTTCATCTTGTCTTGACGATGAACCACACTTGCTGGTTCGAAACACGTCGACAAATGACTTTGGATGTGATTATCGCCGAAAGCTTTTCTATAGACCATTGTGAACTGTGATTTTCTATGTGTAGGCTTTTTGCTCACTGCACTGACACAGACCCTTGCTTGCAATAGGTGGTAGGAGGTGCCTCACATGTGAACAACATGGTGCCCCTTTCTCTTCACATGGCTACCCTTCCCCACTGCATAGACTACCGATAGCTTGCAACACTCATCGTTGGAAATCAAAGGTGTAATGAATTCTCAAGCTTCAGACCCTTCCCTTTGGTCACACAAAAAGAATATGTGCATTAGACAAAGACGAGAATTGGCTAGTTTGACAGTGGAGAAAAAAATTTCCCTTTCGCACGTAATGGAGTATGAAGGAAAAACCTTTGTGGGATTGTTCAATGTAAGAGTTTGTTCAAGCTCAACTCTGAAACAATGGATTTCCTCTTCATAGCGACCACAAACCTATTGTGCATACATTGGCCCATGGGCAACTAAATTTTGTCTTCAAGGTGGAGGCAAATTGTGCGCTTATTATGGAGCTGAACTTGAGTTGGGGAATGGAGGGCTTGTTATGAAAGCCATGGACAATTGTCTTTGACCCTAAGAAGGAGCTTGTGGACAAAGTAAGTGTTTGGGCAATGCTTCTTGGCCCACTGGTCTGCTTTTGGAGTCTAAAGGCTTTCATTGCCATCGATAACAAGTTGGGTTCCTTTATTGGTGCAAAGGACAGATGGCAGGACAAAGAGGATAGACGCATAACATGAATTCAGGTAGACATAAATCTTAGGCCTGGTCTGTTAGCAAAGGTGGAAATATATGGAAGGAGGTCATGGCACCAGAGAGTTGACTATTGTAAACTTGCCTTTATATGTCATTAATGCCATGAAACATGCACTTACTTAAATATTGTTCTAGGCATGGCCCCCTTGGGTTAAGTAAGGATACATTAGGCCTCTTTCATCTTCTGGAGCCATGATAGGTACCCCTTTCTGGTAAGGTCTTCCCCCTCCTTGTCTTCTTGATTTACGTCCCTTGTCCCCTTTGCATGATCTGTGTCCCTTCCTACAACTAAGGGGCCTCCTCAGATTCCCCTTGGCCACCGACCTCACCTTAGGTCCCCAAGCATGCCTCTCCTATCCTCCCTAGCCATAATTTTCCTTCTCCCTTTACTAAGGCTTAAGGCTTCCCCTCCCCCTATGGTCCTTATGGTCTAGGTGTCTCGAGCTGGGACAAAAAGTTATGTTATCAAGCCAAGGAAAATTGTTCCTAATATCCCTCCGTTTTAAGGAGGCCTTGCTTTGGACAATCCTATGTTGATCCATATTTATGTAGGAATGAAATGAAATACTGATTAAATAGAAACATAGAGCTACAACGAAAACTGAACTTCAATTCATTGATTAAAAAATACTGAAAATTGGTTACATGTAGAATGGAAATAAATTAGCTCAGATGATGGTAGATTATCTCTGAGAAGAGATGTGACGGCTATATGCCTTTTGAATGGTGTTATAATGAGGCTCAAAGACCTATTTATTATTGAGAAACAATGGAAAACCCTAAACATCCAAAAATCTAACCCTAGGAGCTGAAGCACCAATATTATGTGGGCCCCGTTGGGGTAAATTGGTACATCAACTTCCCAGGGTCATAACTTTGGCATATGATCTCCATTTGACGTGTACGATACCTTGTTAGAAATATTTATCTGAGGACTAAAACTCCCAACTGCAAAACCTTGTTGTAGGCTTTTGGTTTGCTCTTTTTCCAAAAAAAGTCGCTTAGGGCCTCAAAATGGCTCCAAAAGTTCAGGGCTAAAACTACCAAAAGTAGTAAATTGTGCTACAATTAAGGAAACTGAAAGAAATATTGGTGGGGGTCCAAGTGGAATAAGTGAGTGGCCACCAATATCCACCTGGATCAGTCCTCCCCCCTTAGGAAGCAATGATCCCCATTGCATTGAGTGCCTCCATGAGATGGGGAAACTTTTGTTGAACTTGGTCCCTAGTGAGCCACTTGCCTTGGTGCAGGAGTTGGCCAACTTTGAAAACTCGATACAGTTGGATCTTTTGCTAGTGACTGTTCTTGATTTATGTGTCCATGATCCAATCAGTTATGGCCTGTTCCATGCAGTTTGGGTTTAGCTTTGTTGGTGTGAGCTATTCTGCAATGTTTGATGTGTCTAGTAATGGTGTAAAATATGGCCGAAGGTGGTCCACATTGAACATTGGGAGCATACCAAGGAATGGGAGAATGTTGAGCTTAAAAGAATTGTCTTTGATAGTCTTGGTGATGGTGTAAGGCCCATATTGGAGTGGTCTAAGATTTTGATAAGCTTCGGTAAGGTGTTCCTTTTGCAAATGCAACCAAACTTTGTCGCCCACCTGAAACTTGCATGGCACCCGATGTTGATCATGTTGTTGCTTGTACTTGACATTGGACTTCTCCAAGACGTCATGAACTTGCTGGCAGATGTGCTGGATGCATTCAATAAACTTGGTTGCTTTATCAACCTTGGACTGTACATGTGTGGATTCTATCTATGTAGTCGCATAAGGCATGGCAACATCAATCAGACACAATGGTTGAAATTTGAGACCCACTTGAAAGGGACTATGACCAGTCGAACTATGGTGAGCTCTATTATAACTATTTTGCACATAGGGAAGGTTCTCATCCTAGGTTCATGGATGCTTGGAGTTATATTGCGCAGTTTTTGCACTATCATTCTATTGACGACTTCTGTCTGGGGATGGAATGCAGTCGACTTAGTGAGCTTGGTGTCTAATAGAGTCCAGAGGTTCAACCATAATGTGCTTAGGAACATGCTATCCCGATCTGTTATAATGGTCTATGGGATCCCAAACTGTACCCACACTTGTTCAAAGAAGAGTTTGGCAGTGTCCTCTGCTGTGATACTCTTCTTGCACGCTGCCAATATAGCCATCTTAGAAAATCTATCTATGATCACAAATACATAATCATTACCATGCTTGGTAGAAGGGAGGCCAAACATATAGTCCATGGAGATGGATTCCCAGGGTTGGTTGGGAGTAGGAAAATGAGTGTACAAAGCTTGCTTCTTGATGGTTGGCTTGGCGATGACACATACAGTGTGGGATATGATATATTTTCCAACATGCTCTTAGAGTTTTGGCCAATAAAAGTGCTTCTAGAGTACGACCACAATTTTCTCCACACCAAAGTGTCATACAACCCGACTGTAGTGTGCCTCCCAAGTCAACTTGGCACGTTCGCTAGAAGGAACACAGAGTTGGTCCAGGTAGTGCAATAATGCGTCCTAGAGGTGGAAATGGGGAACTTGCTTGTGTTGAGCCTCAACCTTGCACCTTCCTACACACCCTCTTAACCCTCATTCTCCACTCACTTCACTCATCCAGTGGTTAAATCATTGCATTATAGTCTAAAAAGGACTGTTTATATGGTTTTCTAACTATACTAATGTCTGTTGTTTGGTTTAGTTTTTTTGTTCATGCAGCTGCGGAAACTTGTCAGTTTCCGTAGCCAGCACAGGTTTCCGTAGCCCGCACAGGATTCCGCAGCTATTTTGTTAAAAGCTGTGCTCCAGGTGTCCTTTGAAGGAACGGGCTACATGGGCAAGCTCCAGATGGCATGTACATGGATTGTGTCCCTTCGAACCGGCCAAATCATCCATTAGAGGCCGCGGTCAACCAAAGTCAAAGACGTGGCCAACCAAAGAGTTCAGCGGTGGCACGTCACTGTTTTGGGCACGTGAATGATACGTGGCCTAGTTCCCAGCTCACGGAGGCTCCAGCGCACCCGGGGATTGTTCTTGAACAATGAATCTAACAGCCAACCACTCCGAAGATTTAAGAAGCATAACGACAGTTACACTAGATCTCGGCTGAAGAGATCTATGTGTCTATGACACGCAGTTAATAGCATAGTAGTTGATTAGTTAACTGTAGTATTTTTACACTATAAATAACGCGTTGTTGAACACTGTAAAAAGACTTTTTGATGCATAGAAATTCCGAACTGTTCATGTAATTTCCGCACGCTGCTGGTTATCTTATCACCCCACTGTTATATATGTTGTTGATTTAAATACATGAGAAGACCTTTCTGAAGATAACCGTATGATTATTTGATTGGTTGAAGTGGCAGAGGGCCCCTGCACGCTGAAGCCCTGTAAAGTATTTGTTTAGTTTCATTATGCTTTTGTTTTATCATTAGTTGTACATAGTATGTTTTATGTTTCTGCTGTTCATAACTTTACTCTTGCTTTCTTAGAGCTGTAAACTGATCAGTGCTTTTTGCAGGTTCTCTTAGGCAGCCCGGGCAATCTTTCATTTTTTTAATAACTTTTGGCATATGAGATCATCTTGTCCTTCCTGCTAACCTTTATTTTTCTGCAGTTTACATTCAGCATTGTCCTTTTCAAGTTGTTATTTGTTTATTTATTTTTCTACTAGTTAGATATCATACTGCTTAACAATTTATGATTTCTTTTTGTGGTCAAATGACTATATCAGTAGGAGATCATAAGATTACTAACTGTAGTGTGATTTAGTTGTCATATTACTTACTCATAGTTACTTTCCATAAAGTAGATTGAGTTGAATGGTAAAGAACTAGAAGAGTCTAAGTAGTGTGATTAATTCCTTTTCTGCAATTTACATTTAGTTATCATATTGCTTGTTATGTTCATGATTACTTCCCCAAGGTAGATTGAGCTGAGGGGTAAAGGATTTGAAGAATTCAAGTAGTGTGATTAGTTTCCTTATGCAATTTGCTTTCTTGAACAGTTAAATATCATATTGCTTAACTTGTTATGATAACTTCCCACCAGGTAGATTGAGCCGAAGGGCAAAGGATCTAAAAAGTTAAAGTGGTGTGAATTAGATGCTTTACTTTAAGTTTGAGTTGTTTTCCAAGTTTTTGCTTTCTTTTCATTTTCAGCAGCAAGGATACTGGGCCATTGCCATTAGTTCTTTTTGATGCATTTTGTTTTCTCTTAAGAATTGGTTTCATTTCAGTTATTGTAAAGCTTTCTTTTGAGCATTTTTCAAGTTTAGAAATCATCACCATTTACACTCCACACACTTCACACTTCACTTTCATCACCACACATTAAGAAAAGAATAAAATCCAAAAAAAAACTAAAAAGCTTAAAACGACAAAAACCTAAGAAAATGGTTATCTAAGTACATATAGTACACCTCACTTCGTCAGTTTATGAACCCCGGGT
>APFE030438066.1:184012-220975 GCA_000404065.3 Pinus taeda | reverse complement strand
GGAAAAATTACTATGCAGAAGTATGTAGATCCTAGTAGTCCAATTGTCAAAACACATATCAATGGGGTAGAAATTCCAAATACTTTGATTGATTTAGGGGCTGCTATCAACATCATGAGTAGACAGACTATGGAACAGCTAAAACTTCCTAACCTTCTTTTTACACTTACTTTATTGCAACTTGCAGATCGCTCAATTATTAAACCAAATGGTGTATTAGAAGACATTTCAGTCTCCTTAGACTCTTGGGGAATATCCAGTAGATTTTATGATTTTAACTCCCAAGAGTAATTTAGGTGGACATCCTCTCATCTTAGGAAGACCTTGGCTAGCCACAGCTGATGCTTTTATCAGTTGTAGGTCCGGGGATATGTATATTTCTGATGGTAATTCGACAAAGAAGTTCAATCTGTATCCTCCAGCAAAAGCAATTACAGATTTAGGAGATAATGAATGGATTGATGATGAAGATACTATACAACCTGTCTTTACTATTCCTAAGATCAGTGAAGATAGTCAAATTTTGAATACATTAGAAAACTTTCAAATATCTTCAGAGTATGACCACACACAATTTCAATTAGATTCTGAGATTGAGTATCTATCATCTAGACAAATGTCTCTTTTCTCTATGGAAGAGTTTGGAAGTTCCGCCATTGAGATATTTCCAGGAAAAATATTGAATACCAACAAAAATTTGGAAAAATCACAACAGGAAGAGCTGACCAAAATCTTGCAAAAGCATTCTACTGCATTTGCATGGGAGTATACCGATATGAAAGGTGTTGATCCTAAGACTTGCATTCATCACATCTACATTGAAGGAAAACATAGACAAATTAAGACAACCTCAAAGAAGGATGAATCCAACCTTAGGGAGATAGTGAAAGAAGACTCCAAAGTTTAACTTAATTGTGAACTTCATTTAATCCCAATTTCAAGATAGCCGATGGGTTTCTCCTTTAGTTATAGTACCTAAAAAGAATGGTAAATGGAGAGTTTGCATTGATTACAGGGAATTGAACAAAGAAACTTTGAAGGATCACTTTCCTTCACCCTTTATTGATCAAGTATTAGATACTTTAGCAGGCAAAAAGTATTTCTCATTCTTGGATGGTTTTAGTGGTTACAATCAGATTCACGTAGCACCTGAAGATCAAGACAAGACCACATTTACTTGTCCATGGGGAACTTTTTCCTACCGAGTACTTCCTTTTGGATTATGTAATGCACCTGCAACATTTCAAAGGGCAGTACTAGGAATCTTTTCTGATCTAATTCATGATTGTGTAGAGGTTTACATGGATGATTTTACAGTTTATGGTGATTCATTTGAAGAGGCATTACAAAATTTGGAAAAGGTCCTTATAAGGTGTAAGGAGACAAACCTTTCATTAAGTCATGAGAAATGATTTATGATGTTTACTGAAGGGATTGTTTTAGGACATCATATTTCAAGAGATGGAATTAAGGTTGATAGATCAAAATTTGAAGTCATCTCCAAGCTGCCTATTTCAAATTGTCAAAAAGATGTTAGAAGTTTTCTTGGGTTTACTGGGTATTATAGAAGATTTATTGAAAACTTCACCAAAATAGCATCTCCTCTCTTTAAATTACTTACAAAAGACTGTGAATTCAAATGGGATCCTAATTGTCAATATGCATTTGAAGCTTTGAAAACAACAATATCTGAAGCACCCATTTTGAGAGGGCAAAATTGGAAACTTCCTTTCCATATTTCTACAGATGCTTCAGATACAGCTCTTGGAGCTATGTTGGGTCAAAAGGATTTAGTTCCTTATGCCATTTACTACACCAGTAAAAATTTGACTCCCGCAGAGTTAAATTATACTGTGACTGAGAAAGAGTTTTTAGCTGTTGTTCATGCAATCAATAAGTTTAGACATTATATAACAGGCTACGAAACTTTTGTCCATACTGATCATTCTGCCATTAGATATCTCATGGAAAAACCTGTTACCAATGGCAGAGTCACAAGATGGCTTTTACTTTTACAAGAATTCAATATTACTGTGTTAGATAGACCAGGAAAACAAAATACAGTAGCTGATTTCTTGTATAGAATCCAAAATACTAACGAAGATTCTCCTATAGAGGATAAGTTTCTAGATGAATATTTGTTTACAGTAACTACTAAGGCTCCTTGGTATGCAGATATTGCTAACTATTTGGTTAAAGGGAAGCTACCTCCACACTTATTTCCTAATGAAAAAAGGAAAATTATTCAGGAGAGTTCAAATTATTCATGGATTTCTAATGAATTGTTTAAAACAACGCTAGATTGTGTGATTAGGAGATGTGTTCGGGAAGATGAAATGCCTGACATCCTCAAGGAATGTCATGATGAACCTTGCGGTGGACACTTTGCTGACAAGAGGACGGCCTATAAAATCCTTTCTTTAGGATATTATTGGTCTTCTCTCTTCAAGGATGCAAAACAATATGTTAGAAGATGTGACAGTTGCCAGAGAGTTGGGAGACCAACTCTTTCAAATGAAATGCCATTACAATCACAGGTACTCATCGAACCCTTTGAAAAATGGGCTTTAGATTTCATTGGACCAATTAATCCACCATCTAGAAAAAAGAAATATATATTGGTTTGCACTAATTATGTCACTAAATGGGTAGAAGCCAAGGCATTGCCTTCTGCCACTGAAAATTCAGTTGTTCAATTTCTTTTTGAGGATATTTTTACTCATTTTGGTATCCCAAGAGAAATTGTGACAGATCAGGGAAGTCAATTACATCTAACTTGATGGAGAAGATGATGGAAGAATATAAAATCAAGCATAGAAAATCTACTCCTTACCATCCTCAAGCAAATGGTCAAGTGGAATCTACAAATAAAGTTCTTGAGAGCATCATCACCAAGACTGTTCGTCTCCATAGAAGAGATTGGGCAGAAAGGCTTCTTGAAGCCTTATGGGCCTACAGAACTACATGGAGGAACACAACAGGACATTCTCCCCATGAACTTGTTTATGGGAAAGAAGTCCTACTCCCCATTGAGTTTCAAGTCAAGACCTTCAAGATGGCAGTTCAGTTGGGGATGAATTTAAAAGAAGCCCAAAAGCACAGAATGGAACAGCTGAATGAGCTAGATGAGATCAAACAAGATGCAATCCTAATAACTGACTAGTTCAACGTCAAAGAGCTAAGTGGCATGACAGATATATTAAAGAGAGAAAGTTTCAAGAGGGAGATTGGGCCTCACTGTTTGATTCCAAATTTAAAGACTTCAGAGGAAAATTTCAGACTCATTGGCTTGGGCCATATGAGATTGATAAAGTCTTTGACAATGGAGCGGTAAGAATCAAGACCATTGATGAATCTCAGACTCCTCTTATTGTGAAAGTTTATCATAAGCCACTTTCCATAGAAGAGTTTGTCAAAATCTTCCAAGAGAATTCTGCAATAAGGCTGGTGGAGAAGAATCCTTCTCCCCCATCAGCCTAATCTTGGTTTCTTGTGGTTTCTAAAAAAAAAAAAAAAAAAAAAGAAAAAAAAAAGAGAAAAAGAAAAGAAAAATGTATAAGCCTGAAAACCAATCATGGATTGGCAGTCTTATACAGAAAATATGGAGTGAAAATAAGGGGCACCTGACACTCTATATTTCTCAAAAAAAAAAAAAAATCTCCTCTCATGTTCTTTCCATCTTCATTCCATCTCACTCACTCATTCCATTTCACTCCACCTCCATTTCATTTTCATCATCATTCTCACTCCATTTCATTCTATTCCATTTCATCAATAAAAGTCCCCTTTCAGGACTATTTTCATTCAACTATTTTCCTCTAAACTATCTTTGTGCAGATCAGGGGGTGTTGTTTCAGTTTCCGCAGCTGGCCACCGTTTCCGTAGCTGGAACCTGTTTCCGCAGCTAGAAACGATTTCCGCAACCAGCATCACTCAGTTTTCAAAATAAAATCAAATGTTAGTGCCAAAAGCATGCAATGCAGGTCTACGTGGGCTAAGGACATGGGGCATCTTCAAAATATCAAAAAGGAGCAACTGGTTAGCAAAGAATGACAAGTGTCCAAAGGTATGATCAAAACTCTCTATCAAACAACACTTCAAGTCATCATTATGTATAGTTATTAACCCATGACCGGTTCTTCTATGTGCAATGATTTAATTATTCACCCACTACCATTCCTACTCCACCATACCATTCCATACACCTCGCATTCATTCTTCCTAACGGTCTTATGATTACCCGAGTTCAAACTCAAAAATGACTATACTTCTATTTATGACTCGTATTCCTAAGACGTGACCTACTGTATTACGGCTCTTACAAGCCATAATTTCCGCAGCCGTCTACCTGAGACGTGTAAATCTCACATACAGTCACCTAACTCAGGAGAATCAAGCCGTTACTCCACTCATATCATAATCCCCGCATATACTCATGTTCATTTTATGAACTCGATCACGGTCACCCCTGCTCACTTGTTGTTTTTCCTGTGATCCGGGCATTTCCTCTGTTTCTGACTGCAGTCACTACATTTGCTTGACGCTTTGATTACAGCCACTGTAGCCTTCCTAAACCCCAATTACAGCTGCTACAGTCTCTCCTAAAAAAACTATGTGACAGAGCCATTCTACCTTAACCCTCATACGTAAAAAAAACCCCTCAGTGAATTTAAAGTTGAGAATGGGAAAATTGCTGAGAGTCGAGCCGGAAGGATCAAAATACTTGGAAGGTTATCCCCAAGTCAAGGAATTATTAAAGAAAGCCAAATGGCTCCGGTTTATTCAGAAATTCAAAGGGTATAATAAAGAAGTGACTAAAACCTTTGCAAGGTCCTTTAACGGACAGACAGTAGAGGTGGGAGACTTAAAATTTGCGGTGATCGAGGCCACAATAGTAGCAGCTACAGGCCTGCCTCAAGACGGAGAAAGATGGTTCAAAAATAGGAGCGTAGATGACCAAATCTGAAGAACGATGCTGCGAAATCAAGGTATGGATACCACAGTATTCACCCGAGGTATCCCTGTGCATGTATTGAAAGAAGAATGGTCTGGTTTATTGTTGGTTATACGGAAATTTATTACATGTGAGGGCCGTTTTGGCTCTATGTACATGTACCATGTGAGGTTAATGATGAATTTTATAGATGGACATGTTCTTAATTTACCACATTTTCTGCTAGCAAGTTTAAATAAGATGAGTGTTACGGTTCAAAAGCATGTAGGAAACATTGAGCCACATCTCTATCATCATGGGCTCATAAGAATTCTGATTGAGGAGCAGTTAAAGAAATCTAAGGATACTTGGGAACAATTTCTAACAAGAAACTACTTCCAAGAGCCAGCTGAAGCCTCTGGAAGTATTCCATCAAAAATCCCAAGGAAAAGTAGGAGGAGGGATAAAAATGCTACAGCCCAAGACTCCCCTCTTAAAGAAATTGAAGAAACTGCCCAAAAAGAGGAAGAAGACCAGCCCAAGAATAAGAAACAAAAGAAAGAGAAAGGTAAAATAACCACTCAAGAAGTCTCTCCATCACCTGAAAAATCCTTGGAAGAGGACTACCAGCCTCTGTCAGAAAGGCTAGTGGATCTCAAAGCTGCTGCCTTGGCCAAGAAACAGCAGAAAGGGAAACAAAGTGCAGAAAAGACAGTTGTGAGTTCATCCTTGAGAAGGAGCTCTTGGTTAGAAAGAAAATGGAAGAAAACCAAGGGAGATTAGTCCCACATTATTGATTTAAGTGAAGAAATACTTGAGAAATCTCCAGAACAGCCAAGCCTTGACACAAGCCCTCCACGAGAGGAAAGTCCTTTTCGGCAAGAAGGAGCAGGCAGTCCTCCTCCACAAGATTTTGAGTTCAAACAGAGAAAATCACCTGATGTGGATCCTAATCAGCAAGAGGTATACAATTACCTGGAATCCCTAGAGCAATCAGCTGCAGGACCTAGCACTTCTTTGCCACTTGATGCACAGGTTCAGTCTCTAAAACAAGAAGTGTTTGAACTGTAAGTCCTAAATAGACACATAATACAAGAAAATGAAACACCCAAAGAGCAGGGTAAAGTAGACAAAATGGTCCATGATAATACCATGCTCCATTTAGGACTATGGAAGAAGAAGAATAGAAGACTGAAAAAGAGATGCAAAAAGCTAAGCAGGGCTCTAATTAACCTCAAGTTTAAATGTCTGGTTAGAAAACCAAGGATGATGATGATGATGGCATCAAGGAAAAAGAAAAGAGGACTAGATGTCCTTGCAGAAGCCTTGGAGCATGTAGATTAAAAGGGAAATCACTCAATTTTGGTTGCATGAGGACATGCAACACCTTCACAGTGGGGGTACGTTGAGCCTCAACCTTGCACCTTCCTACACACCCTCTTAACCCTCATTCTCCACTCACTTCACTCATCTAGTGGTTAAATCATTGCATTATAGTCTAAAAAGGACTGTTTATATGGTTTTCTAACTATACTAATGTCTGTTGTTTGGTTTAGTTTTTTTGTTCATGCAGCTGCGGAAACTTGTCAGTTTCCGCAGCCAGCATAGGTTTCCACAGCCAGCATAGGATTTCGCAGCTATTTTGTTAAAAGCTGTGCTCCAGGTGTCTTCTGAAAGAACGGGCTACATGGGTAAGCTCCAGATGGCATGTACATGGATCGTGTCCCTTTGAACCGGCTAAATCATTCATTAGAGGCCACGGTCAACCAAAGTCAAAGACGTGGCCAACCAAAGAGTTCAGCAGTGGCACGTCATTGTTTTGGGCACGTGAATGATACGTGGCCTAGTTCCCAGCTCATGGAGGCTCCAGCGCACCTGGGGATCATTCTTGAACAATGAATCTAACAGCCAATCACTCCGAAGATTTAAGAAGCATAACGACAGTTACACTAGATCTCGGCTGAAGAGATCTACGTGTCTATGGCACGCAGTTAATAGCATAGTAGTTGATTAGTTAACTGTAGTATTTTTACACTATAAATAACGCATTGTTGAACGCTGTAAATAGACTTTTTGATGCATATAAATTCCGAACTGTTCATGTAATTTCCGCACACTGCTGGTTATCTTATCACCCCACTGTTATATATGTTGTTGATTTAAATACATGAGAAGACCTTTCTGAAGATAGCCGTGTGATTATTTGATTGACTGAAGTGGCAGAGGGCCCTTGCATGATGAAGCCCTGTAAAGTCTTTGTTTAGTTTCATTATGCTTTTGTTTTATCATTAGTTGTACATAATATGTTTTATGTTTCCGCTGTTCATAACTTTACTTTTGCTTTCTTAGAGCTGTAAACTGATCAGTGCTTTTTGCAGGTTCTCTTAGGCAGCCCGGGCAATCTTTCATTTTTTTAATAACTTTTGGCATATGAGATCATCTTGTCCTTCCGGCGAACCTTTATTTTTCTGCAGTTTACATTCAACATTGTCCTTTTCAAGTTGTCATTTGTTTATTTCTTTTTCTGCTAGTTAGATATCATACTGCTTAACAATTTATGATTTCTTTCTGTGGTCAAATGACTATATGAGTAGGAGATCAGAAGATTACTAACTGTAGTGCAATTTAGTTTTCATATTACTTACTCAGAGTTACTTTCCATAAAGTAGATTGAGCTGAATGGTAAAGAACTAGAAGAGTCTAAGTAGTGTGATTAATTTCTTTTCTGCAATTTACATTTAGTTATCATATTGCTTGTTATGTTCATGATTACTTCCCCAAGGTAGATTGAGCTGAGGGGTAATGGATTTGAAGAATTCAAGTAGTGTGATTAGTTTCCTTAAGCAATTTACTTTCTTGAACAATTAAATATCATATTGCTTAACTTGTTTATGATAACTTCCCACCAGGTAGATTGAGCCGAAGGGCAAAGGATCTAAAAAGTTAAAGTAGTGTGAATTAGCTGCTTTACTTTAAGTTTGAGTTGTTTTCCAGTTTTTGCTTTCTTTTCATTTTCAGCAGCAAGGATACTGGGCCATTACCATTAGTTCTTTTTGATGCATTTTGTTTTCTCTTAAGAATTGATTTCATTTCAGTTACTGTAAAGCTTTCTTTTGAGCATTTTTCAAGTTCAGAAATCATCACCATTTACACTCCACACACTTCAAACTTCACTTTCATCACCACACATTAAGAAAAGAATAAAATCCAAAAACAAACTAAAAAGCTTAAAACGACAAAAGCCTAAGGAAATAGTTATCTAAGTACATATAGTACACCTCACTTCGTCAGTTTACGAACCCCGGGTTGACAATATAAATAGCAATTTAGATCACACTAAATTGACCAAACAACTTGCCATCCACTAGCATTTGCTATGTGGTGGTGAACTCTAAATCATATTTGTATAGTTGCAACCATCTAGAGGTGTCGTGACCACAAGAGTTGAGAACAATAGTTAATGCTGCAACTGCGGGTCAGCTGAGGCATTTTGTAACATGATTGGTGCTGACCTTTTTGTATTTAATGTTCAAGTGGAATTGTTGCAAATATGTAGATCAATTCTGATGGCGATCATTCTGCAACTTCCCTTGTGTCTGTATAAACAGAAGAGGTCGGTGATCGGTGTGGATGATTGTCTCCTTCCCCAGAATGTAATGTTTCTATTTCTAGCAAGCCTACACGATAGAATACATCTCTTTATCATAGGTGGGGTACTTTCGAATTGTATCAGAAAGTGTCTCACTATGATAGGACACTGGATGCCCGTGTTGGGTGAGGAATGCACCAATAGCATAGTTAGAGGCACTTGTCTCAATTTCAAACGACTATTGCAGGTCTAGAAATGTAGTACATGTGCAGAGTAGAGGTTGTGCTTTAGTTCAATGAATGCCTTCTCTTGGGACTTAGACCATGAAAACTTTGCTTTCACTTCGCCCTTGGCAATTTGACTCAAAGGCCAAGTGATATGAGAGAATCCCAACAGAAACCTCCAATAAAATATTGCAAGGCCCAAAAAGCTGCGAATCTCTTTTAGAGTGGTTGGGGCTAGCCAATCCCGAATGAATTGGATCTTAGCTGGATCCACATGCATGCCTTGCTCATCTATGATGTAACCCAGATATTGGACCTGGCTCATGACAAAGGTGCATTTCTCCAAGTTGGCACACAGTTTGTGTTGTCGCATGGTTTGAACAACCTGTCAAATGTGTTGCAAGCGCTCCTCCCAACTCTTGCTAAAGATGACGATGTCATGTTAAAAATAACAACAAGAAATCCCAATTTAATTTGTCCTTGAATTAAATTAGGAATTAAAATCAAAATTCTATTCTCATAGCAACTTGTAATAGTTAACTAAGTTTATTTGACTTAGTTGGCTCAATAAATTCGAGTTGGAAGTGTATCTAGAGTCATGTCGAGTGATTTTTAAATTTTAGGGGGTCTGGGTTGAGTTCTTTTGAGTTGTAATTAATTAACTTAGTCTAATTGAGTTATAGTCAGTTAAACTAGTTCAATCAGTTGGAGGAACTAGTAGGGGGTATAGTAGTGGGGAGCAGCTTCAGTGCAACTTCACTGCTCCACCAGTTAACTGAAGATTCACTCATAAATAACTCATGCATGTCAGTTCAGAGGAAGACCAGTTGAGATTAGAGTTCAAGGACAATGTATTATCAGTTGTATAATTTTCTGAATTGTATAGATAGTGCATGCAATCAGTAGAAGGCATATGGATGGATTGCGTAGTTATGAGTGACGAATTTCCCAATTAAATATGGGCTAATTCTCTTAGGAATTGTGCAAGGAAGTAGGGACTTGGCAGGCAACAAAATTGACTAAGTGTTGGCTTGAGCTGGCTTGTGAAGTAGAGAGATAGATTGCACTTGTGTAGGAATTGTTTGGGTTGAAAAAGCATTGTATTTTCTTCTCAGATCTTCTGGTTAATGCAATATCGATAGTCGAGGTTTTGAGCAATTGTTTTCCCCATAAAAATATTGTGTTATGTGTGATTGAAATTCTTCCTTTTCTTCTTGGTGTTTTCATCAATCAAATTTTGTTTTTGATGATGAGTAGAGTAGATTCAACTCTTTTCTTCTAGCATATTACATAAGCGGTTTGAATCTACAAGTAAATATCTACATGGTATCAGAGCTAAAGACATTATAGAAGAGTATACAAGTTTTTTGTGCAGGTGAAATCGAATTTGCAGTTTCATATTTCAAAGTCAGCAGGATGCCATTCTACGATTTGAGACTTGAGTATGCCCTGGAGGGCAACTCGAATTACATAGCTTGTAAGGACATGATGGAGGCAGTGTTGGAAGACAATGGGCTAAAGGAATTCATAGATCATGATATTCCGAAGCCTCCAGCATCTGAGGCTAAAGATATAGCTGAATGGAGAAAGTGTGTGGCAAAGGCGAGAAGGATTATCCTAGAAGGAGTTCGAGATCATATTGTCTTGAATCTCCACGACAAGGAAACTCCATTTGCAATGTGGAAGGAATTAACATACCTATTTCAAAATAATAGTGACCACAGGAAGATGGCACTAAAGGACAAGCTCAGAAAGATCAAGATGGAGAACGACGACTCAATTCTGAAGTACTTGACCAAGTTCACCCAACGTCGGGATGAGCTTGGAAGTGTCAAGATTACTATTGCCGAAGATGATCTGGTGAGTCTAGCACTTTTAGGACTTCCAAGAGCTGGCACATTTACTAGGACTCACTTAATGGGAGGGAGAAGCTACCAGAGTGGGAGCAATTGTGGTCAAACTTGGGACAAGAAGAGATTTCGCTGATCACCAGAGACGGATCCTCTCCAAATCATGATGATGAGGAGAATTGTGCCTTAGTTGGTAAGGCAAAGAAAGGGAAGGGGAATTTATTCCATTCCAAATCAAATTCTTGTCAGGGTGGCAAGATGAAGGACATGTTGAAAATCAAGTGTTTTCATTGTCACGAGCTGGGACACTTTGCCACAAAGTGTCCGCACAAGAAGGCCAGTAAGAATCCATTAGGAGGAGTGGCAAGTGAAGCTCTTGCTTCACAGTTTGAACTAGATTTTACCCTCATCACTTGTATAGTGTCATTGATGATGGGTAGTGAGTGGTACCTGGAAAATGGAACTTCAATCCATATGACCAGTAACAAAGAGCTCTTCAGTAACTTGGAGGAGAAGGATCTCAAGATGCATATCAAGATGGGTGACGATGGGAGGTATAGCGCAATTAGCATTGATATAGTTACCTTTCAGAGGGAGTCTGGTTCTGCTCTCCCTTTGTGAGATGTTATGTATGTTCTGGGTTTGAAGAAGAACTTGGTTTTTGTTGCCATGTTGGAGGATAGAGGCTATGATGTGATATTTAGTAGGAGAAAGGCGTTCCTTCGTCACATAACCACAGGACAAGTGAAGTGGATAGGGGTTTGAGTGAAAAACCTCTACGAATTGGAGGTAGAAAACTGCATTGCTTTGGGCACTAAAGCAAAGAAGGTGCAAAGCCAAGACATCAGTGAGTTATGGCACAGGAGATTGGGTCACTTGCTTCATGGCACTTTAAAGATCTTGCAAAAAATTTCTACAGGGCTTCCAAAGGGTACACTAGAGCAAAGAGAGACATGCAAAGGGTGTACATTGAGGAATTACACCAAAGCTTCCTTTCATGACAAAGACAGTCGAGTAGAAGCGATCCTTGATCAAGTTCACTCAGATGTGTGTGGACTGTTCTCGACAACATCCACGGCCTAGCACAGGTATTATGTAATATTTGCTGATGATTTTTCTTGTAATTGTTGGATTTTCTTCATGTAGAAGAAAGATCAAATGTTAGCTAAGTTTTGTGAATTTAAAGAACTTGTCGAGAAAGATACTGGCAAGAAAGTTAAAGCTCTCAGAAGTGATAACAATGGAGAGTACGTGTCGAATGAGTTAAAAAACTTCTGTGCATCAGAAGGCATTCGATGGGAGTTGATAACAACTCATAACCCACAACAGAATGGGGTAGCTGAAAGGAAGAACAAAATTATTGTGGGAGAGGCACGAGTGATGTTGCATGATTAGGGCCTACCATTACACTTGTGGGTTGAAGCATGCAACACAACTGTTTATTTGCATAACAGGAGCCCTCATCGAATTCTCGGGATGAGTACACCGAAAGAGGATTTTTCAGGGAAGAAACTAGATGTGGAACACTTGAGGATCTTTTGTTGATCAGTGTACTTCCATGTTACCAAAGATGCACAGAGTAATCTAGAGTCAACGACTAATTTGGGCAAATTTGTGGGGTACATTGATACGCCTCATAATTATTGGGTGTACCTGCCAACCAACAGGATGACAGTGGTTCATAGAGATGTGAAGTTCGATGAAGAGAAGGCCTTGAGATGTTCTGTAAGGACTTCGGGAACTAATGCGTTGGGCTAACGAGCAAACGCCGAAAGCGACGGGCGCCCGGGCAAACGTTGGGCGCGTGGTGCGGCAGGCGACTCGGGAAAACAACGGAGGGCGCGCGATGGTAAACCAGGCGGGCGCACGAGTGAGTGCACACAGAGGGCGCGCGGGTGAGCATACATGGAGGGCGCGCGGGCAGGCGCACACAGAGGGCGCGCGGGTGAACGCTCATGACGGGCATGCACTGCGGGTAGGGCGACATTATGAAAATAAATGCGATGAAGGCCGAGCGTTGTGCGACCAAGTGTGAGAGCGATTGGTGGAGGTTTATACCCGCACGAGGAGAGGCTTGCCCATGGCCAAGCCGACGGCTTATGGAGCTGGTTAAGGGTGCATTGAAGAGAGTTTGGGGTTCGGCCAAGGGGCTACCACCCACCCCTCACCCACGATAAGACAACTATATATTTGTGAGCGTGGAGCGCTCCAAAGGCATTCAACGAACAAGGCAGTTCGCACTTGGAGCTCGCAGAAAGCGTAAAGGAAGAGAGCGCAGGTTGAGTTGCGCATAACTCATGCGCACCACTTGTAAGGTGTGCGCAGATTTCTCTTGAAGCTGGGTTAGTGTGGAGGCTTGCGCAGTTTGGTGTTGGGCTTGGCAAGGGTCTTCGGTGGCTCGGGTGAGCACCGCCCTTCGTGCAAGATGTGCACTTGATTGTAAGGCAGGTTGCCATTGTTGTAAAATTGGCTAAGTGCTGGCTTGGAGTTTGCCAAGCACACTTGAGCGTTGTATTGTTGTAAAACTGATATATAATACATTGTTGGGCAGACTATTCGGGAGTTGCCCCTCCCCTTTATATCATGCGATTGCTCTTTTATAATTGCTATGGATAATGATTAAGTATGGGTGATCATTGATATAAAGGTTAAATGCATCTTATACTTGGTTGCGAAACACAAACTAAGCTATCGATTGTGAATTAGGCGTAGTCCATATACATTAGTATTGTTAAAAAGAAAGTGTGTGGTGGTGCCGCACCTCGCCAGCACGGTTGAAAGGCCACTGTAGGCTTGGGGGCATGACAATTGGTATCAAAGCAGGCTGATGACTGGGTGTTGAAGGTAGAAGCTGCTACACAACTTCACCGAAGTGAAGGTGGTATCAGAGCTCGGTTGGGCCGAGTTGTTGAAGCTTGTGAAGAAGTGGCCGTGGTAACAAGTTCTTGTAGGGAAAGAGGTTGGTGAAACACTCTAAGTGTGACATCAAGGACTTGGGTTGCAGGTGAAGCCGGTGCATGGTCGAGACTAGATTACAAAGAAGGAAGAGGCTATTGGCAATGGTTGAATATCATGCTGGGTCTAGTCGTGATCCCATGGATACTACTCTTGGGTTAATGCAAAAAGTAGTGGAAAGGTTGGAGTTCTTAGAGGACAACTTTGGAACAAGGATTGACCTTGTTGTGGAAGAACAAAAGGCATTCTTGAAGGTGAAAGATGAGCTCGATGAACTCCAAACTCAACATGAGTACACTGATTTGATGTGTACACAACTTGAATTAAGGGTCAAGGACATTGAAGCTTCAAGGGACCAGGGTCTAGTGAGATCATGGACTTGAGGAAAGCCCTTGACAAAGCCAAGGATGAAATAGCGGTGTTGAAGAAGGCCGTGAGGCATGGCTCAGGTGGAGGAGTGCCTCATGTGAAAGTCAAGGAACCTGATTCATTCGATGGTACAAGGAGTGCAAAAACTCTTGGCAACTTCTTATGGGACATGGAGCAATACTTGGAAAGGTTAGGTCTATTCGATGATGAGACTAAGGTCAAGGTTGCTACTCAATTCCTCACAAAAGATGCTAACATGTGGTGGAGAAGAAGGATGGACCAAATTTCTAATGGCAGTGCTAGTGACATCACTTCTTGGGATGAAATGAAAGGAGCCTTGTAGGCCCATTTTAGTCCTCAGGATGAAACATGGGAAGCTAGGATGAAGATAAAGTTTATAAAGCAAACTGGGAACCTTCAAACTTATCAGCGGGAGATTGCAAGTGCAATCCTTGAGCTACCTGATATGGCGGAAAGAGACAAGGTATTCAATTTCATTGTTGGATTGAAGCCTTGGGCATGCAATGAGGTGAAGAGACAAAGGATTCGTACACTTGAAGAAGCCTTTGCTGCGGTTGACAGGTTGGTTGAACACTATGATGAGACTTCTGATGATAGGAAGAAGAAGTCTGACAAACTGAAAGATAAGAAGAAAGAGGAAGCTTCGAAATCAGATGATAGTTCAAAGGCAAAGAAAGTTTTGAAGTGTTGGATTTGTGCTGGTCCACACATGGTGAAGAATTGTCCCTCTAAACCAAGGGTGGCTGCTATAGCACAATCTAATGCGAAAGATGAAGGTGCTTCTGTGGGTATGATGCAGATTCTTGGAGCTGCTGCTGCTACAGAGGTGATCTCTCGGAAGGACCCCGAGAGGAACAAGTTGGAGTATGTCCGAATGAAAGTTGGATGTGCTGATATACTCACTATGATAGATAGTGGGGCCTCCCACAACTTCATGGGTGAGGACACTGCGAGGAAGATTGGGCTGAAATATGTTCCTATCAAGGCACATATGAAGACGGTGAACTCTCCTTCGAATGAAGTACTTGGTGTGGCTGAACAAGTGGACACTACACTTGGTGAATGGACCGGGAAGGTGGATTTCACTATAGTGAGGATTGATGACTATGAGGCTGTACTAGGGATGGCGTTTATGAAGCAATATGATGCGATGGTGGTACCACATTTGAAGAAGCTGTATATTTACGATGGAAGGGAAGATGTACCCATAGTTGTGCCTACCTTTGGTGTGACTAGGCCTGATTGTAAGTTAGCAGTGATGCAGATGGGGGATGAGAAGAAATTGGGTGACATGAGTAAGCGTTTGCCCATGGCAGAGACAAAACTTACCGAACAATCCTTGGTCATCAAATCACTTTCAGATGGTATCTTGGACTTGACAAGAAGGCTAGATTTGATTGAGGATGAGGATGATGATGAGGTATATGTGAGGTTGGGTGAGGACCGGGTCACTTATTTACAAAGGATGGAAGTTGAAGATCCTGATAGGTGGATCAAATTGATTAGTGAGGGTGAGCCTTCAGGCTCTCACCCCTCTACATCTTCTTAGAGAAACAAGAAGATGGGGCTCATTGTTAGCTGCTCATGGCAGTGAGTCCCTTAAGCAGTTGAGTAGGTTTGATGGTGCAGGGATGGCTTGGCATCAAGCATCATGACATGTTGCAGTTGGGATGGAGACTACTTCATGGATCTGAGCATGGTTTATTCTTGATGATTTCAGGATGTGGCAGATGTTTTGGGAAACAACTGATGGTGATATGAGTTTGTTCACTCTCATGGCTTGAGCGTGATGGTTGGATTAGCTACCCAACTAGTTCAGACATGGGATCCGGAAGTACACAGGGGCATGTTGGCATTATGTTGGAGTATCATGACAGCAGTTCACATAAAACACATGATGGAGAGAGGTGTTCTCTTTGAGCACTTGGCAGATTGATGAGATTTTGGCACATGGTTGAGGTGTGTTAACACTTGTTGGCATATCATGGGCAATTTACACATGATGGAGTTGGTGACATGATGGAGTTGACACATTGTTGCAGTGGACATGTAGCTTGAGTTGGAAGGGCCACATGGTGGAGAGCAGCATGGAGATATTGTGGCAGGTGGTCGATGATCATGGACATCGATGACATACTTTGGTATGGACTATCTTGGTGACAGTTGGTCACTTAGATGAGGCATGGTGGAGATGGAGTCCTACATATGTTGTAGGGATGTTTGCCGTATGTGAAGGAGTTGACATCATGGATTGATGCTTGGGGATATTGTCGAGGACGACAACGACTTTAGGTGGAGGAGGATGTAAGGACTTCGGGCGCTAATGTGTTGGGTGCACGGGCAAATGCCGAATGCGACGGGCGTGTGGGTGCGACGGGCGCACGAGTGCGATGGGCGCGTGGGTGCGACGGGTGCATGAGTGCGATGGGCGCCCGGGCAAACGTTGGGCGCACGGTGCGACGGGTGACTCGGGCAAACAACGGAGGGTGCACGATAGTAAACCGGGCAGGCGCACGGGTGAGCGCACACGGAGGGTGCGCAGGCAGGACGCGCGGGTGAGCGCACACGGAGGGTGCACGGGTAGGCGCACACGGAGGGCGCGCGGGTGAACGCGCACGACGGGCGTGCACTGCGGGTAGAGCGACATTATGACAGCAAATGCGATGAAGGTTGAGCGTTGTGCGACCAAGTGTGAGAGCAGTTGGTGGAGGTTTATACCCGCACGAGGAGAGGCTTTCCCATGGCAAAGCCGATGGCTTATGGAGCTGGTTAAGGGTGCGTTGAAGAGAGTTTGGGGGTCGGCCAAGGGGCTGCCACCCATCCCTCACCCACGATAAGACAACTATATATTTATGAGCATGGAGCACTCCAAAGGCATTCAACGAACAAGGTAGTTTGCACTTGGAGCTCACAGAAAGGGTAAAGGAAGAGTGCGCAAGTCGAGCTGCACATAACTCATGCACACCACTTGTAAGGTGTGCGTAGATTTCTCTTGAAGCCGAGTTAGTGTGGAGGCTTGCGCAGTTTGGTGTTGGGCTTGGCAAGGGTCTTTGGTGGCTTGGGTGAGCACCGCCCTTTGTGCAAGATGTGCACTTGATTGTAAGGCAGGTTGCCATTGTTGTAAAATTGGCTAAGTGTTGGCTTGGAGTTTGCCAAGCACACTTGAGCGTTGTAATGTTGTAAAACTGATATATAATACATTGTTGGGCAGACTGTTTAGGAGTTTCCCCTCCCCTTTATATCGTGCAATTGTTCTTTTATAATTGTTGTGGATAATGATTAAGTATGGGTGATCATTGATATAAAGGTGAAATGCATTTTATACTTGGTTGCGAAACACAAATTAAGTTATCGATTGTGAATTAGGCGTAGTCCACATACATTAGTATTGTTAAAAAGAAAGTGTGTGGTGGTGCCGCACCTCGCCGGCACGGTTGAAAGACCACCGTAGGCTTGGGGGCGTGACATGTTCCCTTGAGAAGGAGCTTCAACTACATGTGGTTGATGAACTTTTAGCTCTAAAGGAGGAACTTCAGGATGATGTGGAGCAGCCACATTGAGAGGAGTAGGGAGCGGAAACAACCACTAATGCAAATTCTTCCAGAGACAAGAGAGAGCACAACAGAGAGGTTGACAGGTAATTGCATGATGCTAGAGAGAATGTAGGATCACCCACATCAAAATGTAGGAAGAGGAGGTCACCAGAGAGCTACATTGGCTACATGGCTTTGATGAGCAAGAGTGTAGAGATTGAGCCATCCTCCTTTGAGGAAACAGTGAAACAACCAATTTGGATTGATGCCATGGTTGAGGATTATGACCCCATTATTAGGAACAATGTTTGGGAAGTGGTCCTAAGACGGACATAAAAGTTAGTGGTGAGTTCCAGATGGCTTTACAAGTTAAAGTAAGTAGCAGAGAGTAGTATGGAGAAACACAAGGCCAGGTTTATGACCAGAGGGTTCTCTTAGGTGGAGGGGATTGATTGCAATGATAATTTTTGTCCAATAGTAAGGTACTCATCAATCAGATCCATTCTAGCACTGTCAGTGTAGATGGGATGGAAGATACATTAGATGGATGTAAAGACAACATTCCTCAATGACATGATTGAGGAAGAGGTGTATATTGCGTAGCTTGAAGGATTTGAGACCTTCAACAGAGAGTCATATGTGTGCATACTCAAGTGAGCGTTGTATGGACTGAAACAAGCACCCCGTGCTTGGTACACTAGGATCGATAGCTATTTCATCGTGTTGGGCTTCACCAAAAGTGAAGCAAATACGAACCTTTACCATATTGTGGTTGAAGGTAAATTATTGATTATTGTTTTATATGTCGATGATTTGATTCTGACAAGTGATGATAAGTTGATCAAGTCTTGCAAAGAGGATCTTGCAAGAGTTTTCGAAATGAAGGACTTGGGGCTCACGCACTACTTTTTGGGGATGGCAATATGCCAAGGGGATGAGGAATTGTTTGTCTCTCAGGGAAATTATGCCAATGAGATACTGAAGAAGTTCCACATGGAGAGCAGTAAACCCATGGAGATTCCTCTAGCTGGTAACTAGAGGAAGGAGGATGCTACTTTCGATGAAGTAGTGGAGGCTACTATTTGGTGAACACATGGCCGAACATGTGTTATGTAGTTAACCAACTTAGTCAAGCTATGGTTAATTCAACCAAATTGTATTGGAAGGCAACCAAACATGTGTTGAGATACCTCAAAGGCACCACTCAGTTTGGTCTTTGATATAGATAGACAAAGGGAGTGAATCTTGAAGGCTTCATCAATGCAGATTGGGCAAGGAGTCCATCCGAAAGGAAGATCACATCAGGTGGGATATTCAGTATTGGGTCAACAACTGTTTATTGGTACGACATGAAGCATAGATCAGTTGCACTTAGTCTAGCAGGAGTAGAGTACATGGTAGTCAAGCACCTTGTGAGGCTATATGGATGAGGAATATTCTTGTTGGTTTGTTTGGTTAGCAGATGGATCCAGTGATTTACTATGACAATCATAGTTGTATCAAACTCTCTAAAAATCCAGTTTTTCATGATTAGTCCAAGCATATTGATATCCGGTATCATCATTGATGCAAGAGCTTCGTGACTTATCCAGCAATGTGAAAGCTTGTTCACATGTTGTGGCTAAACAATTTGAAATTCATTGACTGAGGGGTCAAAACCGGTTTTTACTAAGAGGGTTGGATCTCTCAAATAATTTGTTATAATTCATTATTGTAATAAGTTAGAGACTATCTTATTTTAGATTTAGAGATAAAGTTGTCAGCATAGGTGTGAAGGAGAGCTAAGAAATAGAGGATTTGCTGTTAGATCTATTAAGAATAGAAGATTGCTATTAGATATTGTTAGAGAAATATTTGAGTGATAAAAGGGAGAGAAAATGTAATAAGCGGGAGACCAGAGAGAGAGGCTTGGAGTGGAGCGAGTGCTCAGAGAGTGTGTGGATTGTATTTTGTGGAAACACAGGTCCTTTTCCTGTATAATCTGGCCAAGGCCGAGACCTTGTGTTATTATTGTGAATAAAATCAGTATTCTGTGCAACATTCTTTAATTGGCCCATGGAGGCCTCAAATGTTGGTTTTCCTTTTAAAATCCATTCAGTATCGACCTAGTCTGTGTTTTCCATGATTGTTAATGAATTGTTGTATTACAGGATCAATTGGTGGGTGCATTGCTTCATTCTAGTTCCGCAGGCAAAAAAGCCAAAAATACACTAAGTATCAACTCAAACACAATTAAATAGAGATTCTGGACATCAAGTGGTTATAGGCTGGAGTTTTATTGCTATCAGGTCCGGCATGTTATCGCATCGCTTAAGTGGAGTACCCCCAACCCTTGCGACTTGCGATCACTGATTTGTATCGCATCGGCATATCAGAGCAAGATATCTATATATTGTAAGCTGCCATCGCTAATCACCGATAACGATCCGCGATATCGCATCGGTCTTGAAGGTTAACGCCGATATTCGGGAACTTCCGCCTGCCGATCGCTGATTTTGTGATTTGTTTTGAGCCGTTGGATCACCAGATCTAGATCTGTGGTGAACAATCATATAAATTGTTTATAATGGCGGTAAAGTGATGTTAAGCCTTTTCTAAAGGGTGTTTCAGTCCCGAAAAGGGAAAGTCATTGTTTTAAAAGGATTTGGGTTCCATTAGAGAGAGGGGCGATTGTGGGTTTAGAGATCCATTGTGGGTTTTATTAAACCATCGGTTCCATTGCACCATTTTTGGTATCAGAGCAGAAGCAAGAGGTGTTTGCAGCGAAGATGCCACCGAGAAGAGGAAATTGTCAAGGAAGACCAGAACCAAATGCCATTCTATTGGAAGAGGTGCAGAGTTTGCACGCACGAATGGAGACAATGGAGACAGCCCAAAGAAGAGCGCTTGATGATGGAGCTGAGAGCTCTTCATAAGAATCTGCTGTGAATGTGGGAGAAATAGAGGAAGACAATGAAGGTACCAAAGTTCTCAAGATGTTGGCAAAAATAGGAAGCAAACCCAAGATGGAGATCCCTATGTATGAAGGGAGTTTTAACACAGAGGAACTTATGGATTGGATCAGATCCATAGACCAGTACTTTGACTATGAAGAGGTTGAGGAGAATAAGATGACGTTTACAGTCACCAGATTGAAGGGTCATGAAGCCATCTGGTAGGATGAGGTACATACGTCAAGAACGAGGAAAGGAAAATCTAATATCAAGTAGTTGTTTAGGGACAAAGGTCCCCTAGGGTCTTGGGTCAATACCCTAGTAAAGCGGGGGTTATCTACAAAGAAAAACAAGCATTCCATACAACCATGATACTAATATAAACAAACTACGCGAAGAGAGGTGCACCTGGGGGTCCTTTGTTTGGGTAGATCCAACCAGGGTCCGAACCCTCTCGGAGTTCCTTTCGATCCTTCAACAAACTCCTTCCATGACTCACTCAAGGATATCTCAACCAATGGAGAGACATCATAACTCAAGGAAACAAGGGTTTCCTATAATGGGGGAAGTGCTGGAAGCACAAGTATCTTCAAACCTGATCAGGGATAATCTCAACAGAGTGATTTTTCTCTCTACTCTCTCCTCTCTTAGGCCTTCCCATTGAAGCCTTTTTATACTTCTCCCAAAGTAGTTTTTTAGTTGGGAATTCGTTGGGAATAGTTGGGCCACAGGCACTAATAGGTAATCAACAGGTAAAACCCATGATCTCCGCCCGAAATTAAGGAGATTTAATTTTTTTTAAGTGTTTTAAGACATATTCGCAGGTTGGGTATACACGGACCCATGTACACACGCATTTAACTCAGGGAAATGTCGCGTATAGGGAGTAAAACACTGCTTTTTAAGTATTTGAACCAGGTTTGGAAGGAGGGGTTTCCCTAGGCCATGAGTGCAACATCACAAACATCAAAAGTGAGATTTGGAGCTATAACAGATGCCCCCTAATATATGAGGTTAGAAGGGGTACATGATGGCCAAAATGTATTAAGTAAGTGCATGGAAAGGAAACCTGTCAAAAACTGAGAAGGACTTCACCAGAGTTCAACCTGCCAAGCCACATAAGGAGATCAGAAAGAAACACTGTCTGAGGTAGGCGTACCCATGCTCATAGAAAGTAAAGCATGTTCGCATATCAAGTACAAGTGGATCCACTAAGTATACAAGTATAAAAGACTAGAAAATACATAATGGATCATCTGATCATGATCAAACAAGTACATGTCTGAATATCACATATAAGAAAGTCAATGATGATGAAGGATGAAGCGGATCACTGATATCCAAAACTGATCCCAAAAGTACCAAATGAACATGACGGAGTAAGATGGTACTACACTGCAAACTCAGGTGCGAGAATATAGAATGTCACCATGAATGACTGCAACATATAAGGTGGAGTGGTATCAATTAGCAGCAATAAGAGCAACTGTCAAGTGAACCAATGAATGTTGATGCAACTTGAGGTCTTCATCGACTTCCGTGGTACATTTCTACACCATGGGAATAAATGATCTGAAGTCGACCATGTGAGAAATCGTTTGATTACCGGTCATTGATGTATACCGTTAACAAATGCGAGACCACTCACCGATAATGATAATGAACGTCAAGGTACCCAGTACAATCTAACAAGTGTGAATAGATGAGCTAGAGTCAAACACCTGTAAGAATCTATCAATCAAGAGACAATGATGGTTTCCCATTGTCGATAGTGAAGGATCTGCCGCTAATGACTGCAAACCCCAAGGTACTACCAAATGGACTCTAGATATTTTCCCCAGAGCAATGAGTCGTAGTCGATAAGGAAAGATCCGCTAGAAGGAAGGCATTAAGGCATCCTTCATCAATCTAGCGCGAGTGTAACCCGTAGGCCAATAATGTGGAAGGAATCGGACGAAAAAGATGTAGTAACCCGACCGAAGCACATTTTCGACGTACACAAGATGTGGCTAGTGCACGACAAAAACCCTTTGAACCAACCAATGATGAAAGCTGACACAGAGGTGAGGTATCCACCAATAGGGTTAAATGGAAACCAAGGTATTGCATGAATCCCAGTGTGTGATAGTGTAAGCTGATGTCGAACACAAGGGAAACCACTCAGTTAAAAACCCATGATACTGATCGATGTTGAGCACAAGGTGACCTATCAATAATGAAAATAGGGCTATGGTGTAGCTCTAGGCCTATCCTCAGAGCAAGATGTCATTGTCGATAAGGACAAGACCCGCCAGTAAGAAGTCAATGGAGACCTTCTCAAATCGGCACGAGTAAAGGACCAATATAACTGATGTGATGATAGACAAAACACTAACAACCAGGGATGGCTGACTGAAAAATGAGTCAAGTGACACCGCAGATAGGCCGACTCAGGCTAACTGCCCTTGAACAAAAACATGACCCAATGTGACTATATGGCAACATATGATGACTCTGTATAATTTCGTCATGCAGGAGGCACGAACGAACCCTCCATATGATTGGAAGAGATAACCAATTGGGGGAGAACTGACTCAATAACAAGGTTAAGGCGTACCTAAGTCAAACTAAATCCCGCCCAAATGGAGGAGACTTTGTTTTGAGTGCTTTGTTCAAGGGTCACACGACTGACATTAGCTGCCAACAATAAGTGGAAATATTGTCCCGCTCTCGCTCTTTTTAGAATTTTTTTTTTTTGTCTTTTTCTTTAAGTTGGAAAAAGAATAAAAGAATGCTATAGTACAGTGGAAAGAACGAGTGTCAATGAAACAAATGATCTAGTGTTTGGGATTGGAACAATCCTATGCTTAATGCAGGGAGGTGAAAACTGGTCAAAGACACTCAAAAGTGTGTTCCTTCCACAGGTCAAAGTGTGTCAAGTTGTAGAAGTCAAGGGAATGCAAGTTTGATTTTGCAATCGTCATGGTCAAAAGTTGGCTTAAACAAGAGTCCAAGTGAATCCAGCTCAAGGCCAAAAGGTAGTACAACTCAACACAAAGGAGCCTCTAGGGTATAAGGCTAGAACAAAGTGAAGAAGCAAAGAGGAATGAGTCTTCAGCGCATAAGTCATGACGGGACTAAAGAGGATTCCCGAGCCTAGGGATAAAACATTGGCATGAGTGCCAAGTGACAACAAGGTACTAACTAGGGCACCCTTGATAAGGTAGGCTCTACCGCACAAGTCATGATACTTCTAAGCAATGAGAAGGTTCCACACCATAACTTGGTGGGGTCGATCCTAAGGCCAAAATGGGAGAGGAAACTGATAAGTGCACAATGCAAGTGGAAAAACCTAACCTATATGCCAGTTTCGAGAACCAATACCTGTTAGAACGGACCAACCATAAAAATTCCCCAATGCAAAATTCTTCCAAGTTTTGTAAACATAAATAGGAACACTAGACAAGAAGTTAATACACCCCACATATAAACTTCATATAAAATATTGTGTTATAGAATTCAAAACTTGAAAATGCGTACCTCATACTTACAATATGGTACAGGGAACCATGCAACCTTGTGGCTTACGCATAATAGTTCTTCTGGACAAACCCCTTGTAGGGCTCAGGCCAAGGACTCCTTTGGTAGTCAAAACTCATGGCTCCAAAGAGTTCCTCCTGTGAAGGCAAATCAAGTTCTGAGAAATCATGAGAACTACAAGGATCAAAAGAGGGAATTAAGGGGTCCCATGTGCCTATAGGAAGAATCTCTCGGTCAACTGTCAAGACCAAGTCCCAAGAAGGAGAATAATAGGTCAAAGGATCCTTCTTAGAAGCGATTGAACATTGAGGATTCAATGCCACATAATTGACCCCTGGTGGGGTAGAGTCTACTTGAACACTTGGAACAAACCAAGGGATATTCTGCAGTAAATTCGAATTAGGGTGGTAATTATCAAATGCAAGTTGATCAATAGTGACAATATTCCCTTCATGAGGAAAGTACATCACTTGAAAGAGTGAAGACACCACAACATTCATAGCATAGACATAATCACGCCCAAGTAGCATATTAAAGTCTAAAGGGCTATCAACCACCATCATATCGATTAAGACAGTCTTCCCACCTAAAGTAATAGGAAATTGAGGAAGAACACCCATAGATTCACGAGGTCTTCTATCAAAGGCTAACAACTGACTCTGAGTTGTCAACAACTTTGGGGAACCCAAAGCTTTCCAAGTCAAAAAGGATATAATACCTTAAGAGGATCTTTCATCCACCATACATCGATAGACATTTGTGGAGTTAACTCTGACATTTGTTTGGAAAGGTGTAGTGGAAGGAAGACGAGGCTCAACAAGATTATCCCAATCAAAGGAAACACTCCTAGAACTTGGAGGGGGAACATTCGAAGAAACCAGAATGGCCCCTATACCAGAAGACTCTGTACTAGAAACCAAACAGACTCTTTTGTTAGGTATTTCAGCCCCCAAAAGAGGAGTGTAATCGGCCAGAGATTGCACTGGCTCTACCACATTATCAACCAATGGTTGATGGGATTGATGAGAAACCATATCAGATCTAGGAGTAGAAGTACTTTCAGATTCGAACCATATCCTTTGTACCTCTAGAATACCAAGGCATAAATGAGTAAGATGGTCTCCCTTGCATATCTTACAAGGGAACTTAGGTTTAAAGCTTCTATGTCTAGGTTTCTTATCAACCTCCATTCCGCCAACATGACTAGTAGTGGTTTGCGGAGAGTCTTGAACATGATTTGTAGAGGTCGGTGACTCTTTGCTAGTATGACTTGCAGTGACTAGACTTATGTCCCCAACATGACTTAGGATCATCTCCAACATGACTAGCAGAGGTTGATGATGAAGTTCTAGTATGGCTTGTTGTGACTAGACTCGTGCCCCCAGCATGACTCGCAGCGGCTGAAGGCTCATCTTCAACATGACTAGCAAAGGTTGATGATGAAGTGCTAGTATGACTTGCAATGACTAGACTCGTGCCCTCAACATGACTCACAGTGGCTGAAGGCTCATCTTCAACATGACTAGCAAAGGTTGATGATGAATGGGTAGAATTATTCTTCTTCTTTGACTTCCTCTTTCTCCTCTTTTTAGATTTCTTCTTACAAGAAGGAGGAGAAAAAGGAATCCTAGATTTCTCTTTGAAGGAAGATGAACAATTACAACCCATGTGATGCCCCTAAAACAAAGCATTCAACTGAGAAGCTTCAAGAGCATTTGGAATACTCAGAGTGGACCACAGCCAAACGGGTAGTCCAACATTCAATCTAGGAATATTCAAAGTGGCCATCAAGGGAGTACCAACATTTCCAAAGAAAGGAAAAGCATAAGGATCTCCTTTTGGAAGGGTACCTTGCTTGGTTTCAACAAGAATATTGGCCATATCTAATTGATTCACTGACCCTGCCCTTACGGGAATGTAGAAATGACTTTTCAAGGAAGATAGATACACAATCAAAACCTTTGCCCTTGAGGAGGCAACTCCACAACATCCGAAAGAATGACCAAAAGCCTTTCAAGATCGGTAGAGTGGTAAGCCAGTCACTCAGAACACAAAGTCCAAACGTGACTAGACAAAAATACCTAAAGCCAACTATATACAAAGAGAAAAGAGCACTCACTAAAAATGTCCCTAAAAGAAGTCAGCCAGTCAAACAACTTTCAATTATTTCTGCTCTGGGTGATGAGGACCGGACACCAAAATACAAGAAAGTGAACTAAGGGGCCTTCCGAAGATGGTATGGGATAATGATGGCCCAATCCTACCAGTGAAGGTAACAGAGGAAGTTATGCTAACATCTTAACAACAGCCTGCACCGGTGCAAGCCCCCAAGCTTCGCAAGGGTGCCCTCTAGTAGTACCGTTGAGAGTGATACAATGTCGACCTCAGGTGCCACGAGATTCCCCTTTGTAGCCACCTATGTATATCCCAAGAAGAAGCAATTAAGGTTACCAACTCGTGTCAGAAGCCAGGCAGAACAGTCTTGAGGTAAGATTCGACAAGTAGGAGTGGGGGTATCTCTCTTCCTTATCTTCAAAAACCCTCGTGCTTAACTCCCAGATCCGAAGCTTTCCTGGTCTTCCTAACGCTATTGGATTTGCACTCACTATTCAGACTCTTATGTTTGACAGTTTAAATGGCCTTTGAGAGTTTTCTCTCCACACGCCTAATCCAAGGCCCTAAAATATCCTAAAATTTGTTGGTGTGTCTAATTGACAATTATAAAAAAGTTCTAGTGTATTTTAATTAGCGCTTGTTTTTAAATGGGCTATTCTTAAGTAAAGGGATAAGCGGAAATGAAACTTCTAGTGTTTTTGACACAAAATAAATTAATAAAAACCAAACTATATGCAAATGCACTCGTTTTGTTCTTCGATGAAAGAAATTTCTACTAGGTTCTGAGGAACTTCTAAGAAAGCAATAAATTTTTCTTTTCTTTTCTTTTACTCAAGCTTCACACTCACAAAAATTAACAAAACTATGGATGTCCTAAAAGATGCATAAATTTATCCTAATGCAATGAGTACATGTTGATGCAAAACTTAAGACTACTCTAAATCAAAGAAATGAAAGTAACTTGTTTATCAATTCTAATTAGCCACTTAAGATGTTTAGATAGAATATAAGTTGCTAATGCTCATTTTCGTGCAAACACTAAAAGCAAATTTCAAGACAAACAAAAATGCACTTTCATTCGCAAAAAGGAAACTAAATCAAAACAAGGCCAAAGAAAGCAAAAACCAAGTTTTCAAGAAGTTTTCTTCAAAAGCAAAAACAAAAAACAACCTTTCAAAAGTGCTCTAAATAAGACTGAAACTTTATGATCAAAGAATAGGCAACAAAACACTTTGCAAGTTAACAACACAAAACGGGTGAAAACTCAACAAAAAGTGTGTTTCAAGATGCTCTTAACAATCAAAAAGCAGCGAAAAGAGCTTGGTGACAATGATCGCAAGATCAAGAAAGAAAATTCTCAAAATCATCACACAACAACTTTCAAAAAGCAAGAAAAATAAATGGCCACAAAGATGCAGTTTTGACACGCAAACAAAAATATCACCAAAACAAGGTTTGCCACAAAGATTGAGACCAATCTTTCTGCCCTTGAAGACCAAAACAACCAAGATTCCCAGAGAGAAATCTTGTGTGCTTAAACAAAAATGATGACGCTTGCAACAAAACAAAACAAGACCAACACTTTCCACAACTAGAGAGAGTTTGAAATCATGAACTTGCTGTAAAAATAAAGACTGACACAGAAAAGTAACTATTCAGGAAAGACTCAGACTAGCAGACAGATTTCGAGAAACAAAAATAGTTGAAAAATATTGAAAATTTTAGGGTATACGCGACTGTGTCAATACACAATTGTGTGTATACGCTATTCAGTCCACAGAAACCTGCGTATACGCAGGTTCATATGGTGAAACTTGCATACATACGCGACTGTAACCTGACCAAGATGCGTATATAAAAGATCACAAGAAAAAATAAAAAAGGGTCTGAAGAAACTGATCAAACTTACAATTCAAGTTCCTACAAGAACAGACTACTCAGTCACAACAAGTAAATAAATAACTGAGCCCTGATTGGATTGAATAAACCCAAACTAGGAACAACATTATTGTTGTCCCACATGGAGTCACCAATTCTGTTGAGGGACAAAGGTCCCCTAGGGTCTTGGGTCAATACCCTAGCAGAGCGGGGGTTATCTACAAAGAAAAACATGCATTCCATACAACCTACTAATATAAAAAAACTACGCAAAGAGAGGTGCACCTGGGTGTCCTTCATTTGGGTAGATCCAACCAGGGTCCAACCCCTCTTGGAGTTCCTTTCGATCCTTCAACAAACTCCTTCCATGGTTCACTCAAGGGTATCTCAACCAATGGAGAGATATCATAACTCAAGGAAACAAGGGTTTCATGTAATGGGGGAAGTGATGGAAGCACAAAGATCTTCAGACCTGATCAAGGATAATCTCAGCAGAGTGATTTTTCCCTCTATTCTCTCCTCTCTTAGGCCTTCCCATTGAATCCTTTTTATACTTCTCCCAAAGTATTTTTTTAGTTGGGAATTCGTTGGGAACAATTGGGCCACGAGCACTAATAGGTAATCAACAGGTAAAACCCGTGATCTCCACCTAAAATTAAGGAGATTTATTTTTTTTTTAAGTGTTTTAAGACATATTCGCGGGTTGGGTATACACAGACCCGCATACACACACGTTTAGCTTAGTGCAATGTTGCGTATAGGGAGTAAAACATTGTTTTTTAAGTATTTGGACTAGGTCTGAAAGGAGGGGTTGCCCTAGGCCATGAGTGTAACATCACAAACATCAAAAGTGAGATTCAGAGCTATGGTAAGTAAATTGAAAGCCAAGTTTTTGCCTAACGACTATCATTTGAATCTTTTTAAGCAATTGCAAAAATTGAAACAAAAAGGAATGGCTGTTAAGGAGTATACAGAAGAATTCTCTAGATTAAGTATTAGAGCAGGGCATGTGGAAGATGATGTGGAAAAGATAGCTAGATATATAAATGGGTTAATGTATGAGATACAAGATGAGATTAGCTTGTTAAGTCTGAAAACTGTTGAGGATGCCTATCTAGCAAGTCTGAAGGCAGAGGAGAAAATTTTGAGGAAACATAGTCAGAGAAACAGAGGAAAGAGCTTAGTGAGAGGAAGAGGAGTTGCCAGATCCAGAGGAATATAGCATCAGCATGAAGCAGGAAGTTCAAGTGGAAAACCACCACAAAGGGGTGAATCTAGTAGAGGAAGATTCGCGCCTAGAGGAAGAGGATGAGGACGAGATGTTAGGTGTTATACCTGTGGAGAGTGGGGACAAATGTCGTGGGACTATCCTCTTAACAAATCAACAAGCCAGAGGGGTGAAAATGTGGCTGAGGCCAAGCCAAAACCACCTTGACTTGTGGAGAAAGGAGAACCCCCTGAAGAAGGTGAATCATTGCTACTTAGAAGAACTTTACTTAGAACAGAAAAGGAGGCCGGAGAACTTGCACAAAGAAAGAACTTGTTCATAACCACATGTAAATCAAAGGGTAAGGGCTGTAAGGTCATAATTAACAGTAGGAGTACTAACAATCTTGTGTCCACAGAGATGGTGGATAAGCTTGGGTTAGCAAGGACGACACATCCTGCACCCTACAAAGTGTCTTGGTTACAGAAGGACCATCAAGTCATTGTGATAGAGCAATGTAAGGTTGAAATACAAATCAGTACATACAAAGATGTAATCCTATGTGACATAATGCCCATAGATGTATGTCATATACTATTGGGGAGACCATGGATATTTGACCATAAAGCGATTCATGACAGGAGAAGGAACACCTATACCATAGAGAAGGATGGAAACAAGCACACATTATTGCCATTGAAGAATGATGTTGATAAATGATTGCCTGAAAATAGTATCATGTTGATAAGTGGTAAAGAATTGCTACAAGAGGTCAACAAAAACGAGGAGTTGCACTTCGCTATTGTAGGGAGGCCTAAGGTAATCTTAACTTCTATGAATTTAAATGATTTTCCTAAAGAAATTAAAGCTGTGTTAGATAATTTTATGGATATCATTGTGGATGAATTGCTGAATCGATTACCACCTGTTAGAAGTGTTAGCTACCATATCGACTTAATACCAGGGGCAAGTCTACCCAATAAAGCTGCATATAGACTAACTCCTCAGGAAAACCATGAAGTTGGAAGGCGAGTACAGGAACTAATGGACAAGGGGCTGATCAGGGAGATTTTGAGCCCGTGTGCTATACCAACAGTACTTAGTCCGAAGAAGGGAGGAGAATGGCGCATGTGCGTAGATTCCAGAGCTATCAATAAGATAACAATCAGGTACAGATTTCCTTTACCCAGAATGGATGATTTAATGGACTGTTTAAGTGGATCCAGATACTTTACTAAGATAGATTTGAAAAGCAGATATCATCAGATAAGGATTCGGGAAGGTGATGAATGGAAAAATGCCTTCAAAACAAATAGTGGACTGTATGAGTGGTTAGTGATGCCTTTTGGGCTCACTAATGCACCCATCACATTCATGAGACTAATGAATGAAGTCTTGAAGGAGTATGCAGGTAAATTTGTCATTGTTTACCTTGATGATATTCTGGTTTTTAGCAAAAGTAAAGAAGAGCATTTATAACATCTTAAGTTGGTCCTGAGAACTCTATAGAAGGAGAAACTACTAATCAATTTGAAGAAGTGTAGTTTCATGAAGGAGGAGCTGGTGTACTTGGGATTTGTGGTTTCCAAAGAGGGCTTGAAGATGGATTCAGAGAAGGTACAAGCAATCCAGAACTGGCCTAGTCCCAGAAGCATATTTGAGGTAAGAAGCTTCCATGGACTTGCTGGTTTTTACAAAAAGTTTATAAGAGGGTTTAGTGAAGTTTGTGCACCAATCCTTGAGACAATCAAGGAGGTCAATCAACCATTTCGATGGACAGAAGCAGTGGACAGAAACTTTAATTTTCTGAAGAAGAAGATAACATAAGAGCCAATTCTAGCATTGCCTAATTTTGAGAAAGTCTTTGAAGTAGAAACCGATGCAAGTGGGGTAGCAGTTGGTGTAGTTCTAAGCCAGGAACAAAGGCCAATAACATATTTCAGCGAGAAACTGAATGATGCGAAGAAGAAATATTCTTCTTATGACAAGGAGTTTTATGCTATTGTGCAGGCATTGAAACAGTGGAGGCATTACTTGCTGCCTGAAGAATTCATCTTATATTCAGGCAATCACGCTTTACAATTTATTAATATCTAGTTGAAGCTAAACTAGAAGCATGCTAAATGGGTAGAATTTCTGCAAAGTTTTACTTTTGTAATAAAGCATAAGAGCGGTAAGTCTAATAAAGTAGCAGAGGATTTGAGGAAATGATAGAAATGTACAAGGATGATGAATATTTTAGAGATATCTACATAATAGTTCAGAATCCAATGAGCCATAACAGAAGTCAGTGGATGGACTACCTCATTCAAGGAGGCCTATTATTTAAAAGCAACAAGTTATGTATTCCCAAATGTTCCATGATTGAGAACATAATCGAGGAGAAACATAGTGGAGGGTTATCTAGTCATTTTGGACAAGATAAAACCTTCACTCAGGTGAATGCTTTTTAATACTGGCCCAAAATGCAAACTGATGTTAAAAAGTTTGTTAAGAAATGCAGGATATGTCAGCATGCCAAAGGAAGGAGTCAAAATACAAGACTATATTAGCCATTGCCCATACCAGATCGACTGTGGGATGCAGATAGCATGGACTTTGTTTCAGGATTGCCAAAAACTCAGAGAGGAAATTATTTTATTTATGTTGTAGTAGATAGGTTTTCTAAAATGGCACATTTTAATGCTTGTAGGAAAACTAGTGATGCAACACACATAGCTAATTTATTATTTTCATAGATTGTAAGATTGCATGGTTTACTTGTAAGTATTGTATCCGATCGAGATACCAAGTTTGTAGGGAATTTCTGGAGGACACTTTGGAAGAAATTGGGAACTAACCTCAATTTTAGTTCAGCATACAATCCTCAGATAGATGGACAAACTGAAGTAGTGAATTGGAGCTTGGGAAATATATTAAGGAGTTTAGTTTATCAGAATCCCAAATCATGGGATTTGGCATTAGCTCAAGTTGAGTTTGCTTACAATGATACACCAAACCGAAGCACTAGAATAAGTCCATTTTAGATTGTCTTTGGAATGCATTCGAGAGGAGTGTATAAGCTTAGAGATTTGGGAGAACAAGAAGCCAAGAGTGAAAGTGTTGAAGATTTTGCAGAACAGATGCAGAGATTGCAAGAAGAAGTCAAAGGAAAATTGCATGAGAACAACAACAAATACAAGCAGAGAGCAAACTTGAAAAGAAGAGAGAAAGAGTTCCAAGTGGGAGACTTAGTGATGGTTCATTTGAGGAAAGAGAGATTTCCTACAAAAACCTACAACAAAATAAAAATGAAAAAGATAGGACCTTGTAAAATCATAAGGAAAGTTTCAGCCAATGCATATGAGATTGAGTTGCCAGAAGGGATTGGAATATCCCCCATTTTTAATGTTGCAAACTTACATCCATTCAGAGAGGCAAAGACAGAGTTGTAGAAAGAAGATACAACTGATGAAGTTCAAACCATGAAATGGGAGGAACAGGTACCAAAAGCAGTCAAGAAAGAAGTTGAAGCTATCTTGGATCAAAGAGTATTCGAGAAACCCAGAGGCTAGACATATCTCTAGTATCTAGTCAAGTGGAAGGAGCAACCAGTGGAAGATTCCAGTTGGTTGATAGCGGCAAAACTACAGAAGTATGGAGTAAGTCCAGAAATTTTGAAGGACATGCCTTTTCTTCCTCAGGAGTCTAATGCAGGAGCATTGGGACTTAGCTAGCAATGTGAAAGCTTGTTCACATGTTGTGGCTAAACAATTTGAAATTCATTGACTGAGGGGTCAAAACCAGTTTTTACTAAGAGGGTTGGATCTCTCAAATAATTTTTTATAATTCATTATTGTAATAAGTTAGAGACTATCTTATTTAGATTTAGAGATAGAGTTGTTAGCATAAGTGTGAAGGAGAGCTAAGAAATAGAGGATTTGTTGTTAGATCTATTAAGAATAGAAGATTGCTGTTAGATATTGTTAGAGAAATATTTGAGTGATAAAAGGGAGAGAAAATGTAATAAGAGGGAGACCAGAGAGAGAGGCTTGGAGTGGGGCGATTGCTCAGAGAGTGTGTGTGGATTGTATTTTGTGGAAACAAAGGTCCTTTTCCTGTGTAATCTGGCCAAGACCAAGACCCTGTGTTATTATTGTGAATAAAATTAGTATTTTGTGCAACATTCTTTAATCAGCTTGTGGAGGCCTCAAATGTTGGTTTTCCTTTTAAAATCCATACAATATTGACCTAGTCTGTGTTTTCCATGATTGTTAATGAATTGTTGTATTAAAGGATCAATTGGTGGGTGCATTGCTTCATTCTAGTTTTGCAGGTAGAAAATCCCAAAATACACTAAGTATCAGCTCAAACACAGTTAAACAGAGATTCCGGACCTCAAGCGGTTATAGGACAGAGTTTTATTGCTATTGGGTCTGGCGTGTTATCGCATCGCTTAAGTGGAGTGGCCCCAATGCTTACAACTCGCGATCACCGATTTGTATTGCATCAACATATCGGAGCGGGATATCTATATATTGTAAGCTGCCATCGTGAATCACCGATAGCAATCAACGATATCACATCGGTCTTGAAGGTTAGCACCGATAGTCAGGAACTTCCACCTACTGATCGCCGATTTTGCGATTTGTTTTGAGCCGTTGGATCACCAGATCTGGATCTGTGGTGAACAGTCATATAAATTGTTTATAATGGCGGTAAAGTGCTGTTAAGCCTTTTCCAAAGGATGTTTCAGTCCCGAAAAGGGGAAATCCATTGTTTTAAAAGGATTTGGGTTCTGTTAGAGAGAGGGGTGATTGTGGGTTTAGAGATCCATTGTGGGTTTTATTAAACCATCGGTTCTGCTGCACTAATCATCTTCGAAACTGTGTGCATAGGAGAATCATGTTGTCGGAGTACATTCCCACAGAGGAGCAGGTGCAGATATTTTGAAAAAGGCATTATCAAGATGCAAATTCAAGTTTCACAGAGGCAAGATTAGGGTAGCAGATAATCCCTGTCTTGTTGAGAGGGAGTGTTAAAAATAACAACAAGATATCCTATTTAATTTGTCCTTGAATTAAATTAGGAGTTAAAACTGAAATTCTATTATCATAGCAACTTGTAATAGTTAACTAAGTTTATTTGACTTAGTTGGCTCAGTAAATTCGAGTTCGAAGTCTATCTAGAGTCATGCAGAGTGATTCCTAAATTTTAGGGGTCCAAGTTGAGTTCTTTTGATTTGTAATTAGTTAACTCAGTCTAATTGAGTTATAGTCAGTTAAACTAGTTCAATCAGCTGGAGGAACTAGTAAGAGGTCTAATAGTAGGGAGTAGCTTCAGTGTAGCTCCACTGCTCCACCAATTAACTGAAGATTTACTCATAAATAACTCATCCATGTCAGTTCAGAGGAAGACCCAGTTGAGATTAGAGTTCAGGGACAATGTACTATCAGTTGTATAATTTTCTGAGTTGCACAGACGGTGCATGAAATCACTAGAAGGTCTATGGATGGATTGCGCAGTTATGAGTGAGGAATTTACCAATTAAATATGGGCCAATTGTCTCAGGAATTGGGCAAGGAAACAAGAGCTTGGCAGGGAACATAATTGGCTAAGTGTTGGATTGCGTTGGTTTGTGAAGCAGAGAGATAGATTATATTTGTGCAAGAATTGTTCGGGTTGAACAAGCATTGTATTTTCTTCTTAGATCTTTTGGTTAATGCAATATAGATAGTCAAGGTTTTGAGTAGTTGCTTTCCCCATAAAAATATTATGTTATGTGCGATTGAAATTCTTCCTAATATGCTTAGTGTTTTCATTGATCAAATTTTGTTTCTGCTGATGAGTAGAGTAGATTCAAGTCTTTTGTTCTAGCATTTTACATAAGTAGTTTGAATCTACAAGTAAATATCTACATGCCATACAAATAAAAAATAACAAATGAGTTGGTGAAGGGCCGCAAGATGTCATCCATCAACCTCATAAAATTTGCAGGAACATTTGTCTGTTGATCAGTGGTTGTCATTGATGTCAACCTAAGCATCACCAAGGGTTGTCCCTATCTTGCATGGGAATTTTGACTTGACAAATCATATTCTGAGTCAAGGATCTTCTAAATGGATTCTACTCGTCAAGATGTTTCCATTGATATATGGTAAGCCTCCTAGTTCTTCACGGTTTTAGAGTTATTTGTGTTTGAAGTCGGAAACCCCCATTAGTAGGCTAAAACCCCCAGGGGTAGAGACATGACACCTTATTCACCAACGATTGTCAATATATGACAAGGATTCTCACTGTAATCTCACCCCGTATAAGTTACATAACTTCAAAGCCCAAAGGCAATAAATCAAGCATTGACTTAATACACTCACATGTCACCTACAAAACACACCAAAGAGGGTTAGTGTACAAATTCCTTAGAGCTTAAACAAAAAATTTATCGATAACTATTAAATTAAACTAATTTTATTAAAAAATAGCAAATTAAAATGTGTCCTTTCCAACATTCACTTAATGAAGCCCTCTCCAAAACACTATAACACATTCTAAACACAGTCAACATGTAATTTGTTTGCTTAAGGCTTAAGATGATATCTTATTTAGTTAAATATTTTTTGTTTTACTCCAACGTAAAAATTAAAACATCAAGTTCGTTTTTCCTCCAACGATAATTATTGAAAGCCCCCTCTATTCATAGAGATTATTTATAAATGGAAATTTTGATATATCCTAATGTATGGAAGGTAACAAATGATCTTGTGAAAAGGGCTCTCAAAATCTTCATCCAACCCTAAGGTAGTCAATGTAGAAAATTCAGAGGGTTAGGGATCAATTTTATTTGTGTTTGGTGATTCGTTGGGCAAGCATATGACTATTATTTTGCAGCGCATGACTGATATGGCAGTGTGAGAAATTCTGGGATATGAAGCACTGGTAGCATAACTTCTGCGGAAGCAAGACGATTTTATGAGGCAGTAAACTGTGGCTGCGTAAGGATTTTATCTTTATGATGCTAGTTGTGGCATTATGTCATTTCTAAGGCCCTTCGAGGCTTAGTGTGTTGCAAAACGTGGCCTGGTGTTGAAATGAGCCTGTGAAGGATGATCATCCAGGGCACTTATCTCTAACACAACCTCTCAATCATACGACCATATATCCATGTGGTTAGGGCATCAAAATACATGTGAAGACCTAGTTGCATCCTGCATTACAATTCTTATTACAACTCATAAGTGACATGTTTTGAAATTCGTTGGAGGCACGGATTAAGATTGGCAATGGTTATATGAACATTGATCAAAGCAAGTAAGATAGTGCCTCTGTACCAAGGTTTCTGCGGCAATGTTAAGCCCTCATTAAGGTCACCCTGTAATCAGTTACAAGAGGATAATTGTGAAGGGTATCCTGGTCAAGATTGTCAAAGATCTTACAACAACAAAGTAGTTTGGTTAGTTCACATGGTGTTGAAATCAGGTAGGCCCATAACCCATCTAAAGTCACCCAAGGATTCTAAACTATATTATTGAACAATACTGAAGTATGTAAATATGTCAAGGTTTATAAAACCATGATGACTATCTAGTATATGTATTGAAGGTGTATGTACAATCTACTAGGTTTATATAAGGTTGTGTCTAAAGGAATAGTTTGTGTCACTTGTTAGGTCATAGATGTTAGGATTATCATAGTTGTGTTATACTATGCATTCAAATATCCCTGCAGCAAGGACCACACATCAACAGTCAAGGGTAAGTATGCTACAAAAAGGTATGTATAAGTAGCGTTTGTATTTGAATTTTGAATATCATCTTTGACATATGGTTTTGCAGGACAACATGAGTATATTTCTTTGTAG